>VZQC01012801.1:38233-122057 GCA_009823505.1 Rhizomys pruinosus
CTTTTTCTTTGGGTTCTTATTTTGTGTACTATCTTTGTCCAGTCATTTGTGGTTAATTTTTTACTGTTCCATAGCCATTCATTGCCTCTTCTGTTTTGTATTGCTTACAATACTGTTCATAATATAAAAATACCTTTTAGGGAATATTCTATTTTACTTGACCGAACAGTAAATCAAATACTCATTTCTTTGTTGGTCAGTCTTAGACTTATGTTTACTAATCAGTTTTTCATATGCATTTGAAAATTAGATTGGAGTAGTCAATCCTGTAGTACTTCACTCTGCTGGAGGTTTTCTGGCAATTTTCCAGTTCTTTAAAATACAGTAGAAAACAACATTGTCATTTGACTAGTGAAAGTAATGTCATGACTGGCCAGACATGGATAGGATTCAAAAGGCTTGAAGTTTTGATTGTCTAGGTTAAGTTAGTTGACAAAAAGCAAGAAATAAGGTGGAAGAATTAGCCACATTGAAAGTCTCTAGAAGTGGGTTTGCCATTAGATGAAGTACAAATTGTATTGGTTCAAATAAGGAAGTGGTTTTTTTGTTTGATTTGTTTGGTTTCTTAAGGCAAATCTTACTCTGTAGCCCATACCAGGCTTGGACTTGCCATGCCATATAGCACATATTAGCACCAAATCACTATAATCTTCTTTGCCTCTTAGCCTTTCAATGCTGGGGGTTATAGGTGTGAGTCACCTATAACCTTCATCCTTTGATGCTCCTGAATAGATGAGTATTTATGTTTTTTGTTTGTTTGTTTGTTTGGTTGTTTTGGACAGGGTCGCTCTGTACCCCAGCTGGCCTGGACACTCACTATGTAGACCAGGCTGGCCTTGAAACTCAAAAGATCCGCCTTGCCTTTGCCTTGGAAGTGCTGGTATAAAGGCATAGGCTACTATGCCTGGCCCAGATTAATTACCTTTTGTATTACTTTTTTTTTTTTTTTTTGTCCTTTTGAGACAGCAAGGTTCTCTGACGCGTCAGCTGTCCTGGCAACCACTCTCTGTCGCACCCCCGGCTGTTTTTTTTTTTTTTTTTGTCTTTTTGAGACAAGGTCTCCCTGGAGCCTCAGCTGTCCTGGAACTCACTCTGTACACCAGGCTGGCCTTGAACTCACAAAGATCCACCTGCCTCTGCTTCCCGAGTGCTAGGATTAAAGGCGTGCGCCACCGCGCCCGGCTTGTATTACTTTTTTAGGCTCCTCAAATGCTAAAACAGATAGTTCTTGAGACATCTTGTGAAATTATTGTTAGTTTATTGTTAGTTTTGATTTTATGTGGTCCATCAGTAGGGAAGAGTGATTGAGAGGAAGAACATTCCTAGGAAAATGGCATAAGCACAGGCACAGGGGTGAGAATGTTAGGAAAAATGAATGTTGTATTTTTTGTTGTTGTTACCAGGGTTGGTTGTGTAGCTCAAGATGCCTGGAATTCTCTATATAGCCTAGGCTAGCCTCAGATTTGCAGCAGTCTTCTGTCTCAGCCTCCTGAGTGCTGAGATTATAGGTGTGAACCACAGTGTTCAGTCGAGTTTTACATTAAAAAAAAATTTTTTTTTTTGAGATAAGGTCTTATGGAACTCATATAGCCCAAGCTGGCCTCAGACTCATAATATAGTTGAGGCTGGCCTTAATCTCTTGATCTTGCTTTGTACTCCTAATCCTCTTGCATCCTCCTCCCAAGTTCTGGGATTATAGAAATGTGTCACTACATTGTGCTGAGTATTTTGGTAAATTAAGGGAGATTAGATTGCAGTTCAATTTCAGTTCATCTGTGGAAGATCTGATTTTATGCTAAAATGGTTTATAGACTTTTCTTGGGGCTATGTGAAGTCTTTGTATGTATGTAGGCTATTTGAAATATCCAAGATTTTTAAAAATTAATTTATTACCTTTGATTTTATGCTAAAATGGTTTATAGACTTTTCTTGGGGCTATGTGAAGTCTTTGTATGTATGTAGGCTATTTGAAATATCCAAGATTTTTAAAAATTAATTTATTACCTTTGATTTTATGCTAAAATGGTTTATAGACTTTTCTTGGGGCTATGTGAAGTCTTTGTATGTATGTAGGCTATTTGAAATATCCAAGATTTTTAAAAATTAATTTATTACCTTTGATTTTATGCTAAAATGGTTTATAGACTTTTCTTGGGGCTATGTGAAGTCTTTGTATGTATGTAGGCTAATTGTGAAATATCCAAGATTTTTTAAAATTAATTAATTAATTAATTTTTGGGTCTTTTTGAGACAGGGTCTCCCTTTAGTCCCAGCTGGCCTGGAGCTCGCTATGTAGACTAGGGTGGCCTTGAACTCACAGAGATCCACCTGCCTCTGCCTCCCAAGTGCTGGGATTAAAGGTGTGCATGCCTGGCATCAAGATAAATCTTTATGTATTTTCAGACTTCTTGTTATATATCTTGTGGTTTTTAAAATTTTCATTAGTGGCCAATACTTAACCACAAAATCTATTAAGTTTCTCTTCAAAGTTAATCAAATACGTATTCTACCATTTGCTGTTAATGTTTTTCTATACCCTTAATTATCATTGCTCTGGTTTTTGTCTTATTTCTTTAGAAACTGTTAAAATAGGTCACCTGCCTTCCCAACTTTATGCCCCCTTAACTCTTAACTGTTTTATGTACATTAATTTACCATGAATTAAAAAGTTTGTTCTCGGGCTGGAGAGATGGCCTAGCGGTTAAGAGCGCTGACTACTCTTGCAGAGGACCTGGGTTTGATCCCCAGCACCCACATGGCGGCTGAGAACCGTTTTTAACTCCAGTTATAGGGGAATCCGATGCCCTCTTCTGACCTCCGCAGCATTGCACAACATGGGTGCACAAACCTGCATGCAGACAGTACATTCATACACATAAAAAATAAATAAAATTAAAAAAATATTAAAAAAAAGTTTGTTCTGTAGTGTGAACTTTTTCTTTTTGGTTGCTGGGGAGCCACTGAGCTATGTAGCCCCTGAAGCTTTTTAGTACTGCATCATCCATACTATAGTGCTAAGATCAAATGATGTAGTTTTCAGCACAGAAGTCCTCTGTAAAATTTCATCTTCAGCTTATTTAGTCATTTTTGGTGGCTCATTTTTTGCTTTGTTAATCTAAAACTAAACCTCTTTCCTTGTAATGTCTGTAACTTTTCTCTAAGCAAAAGAAAAAAAAATGTGTAAAGTATCCTTTTCTTCTCTTTCCCTGGATAGTACTTTAAAACTCAGTGTAGGGCCGAGTATGGTAACACACCCTTAATTCCAGCACTTGGGAGGCAGAGGCATCGGGATCTTTGTGAGTGGAGGCTAGCAGAGTTAGTTCCAGGGGCCACAGGAAGACACTGTCTTAAAAAGAAACAAACAAAAAACCTCAATAGGAAATTTAAGCATGTTACACAATTTCAAATAGTACAGACAAGCACAAGTGAGAAAATGAATTATACTTAATACTATTACCAATAGATATACCAATAGTATACCAATACTATTACCTATTGGTAATAGTATTAACATTGGTATAAGGATACATAAAAATAATAAATGATACACATGTATGATGTATGAATAATATATTCTCATGTTCCATTTATACCTCATAGTACATATGTACTCTTTGAATCAGTTCATTTAGCTAATCAAATTAGTTTATTATTATGGGACATTTTTGTTTCATTTATATTCTTTTGTTAATGTTTTTTGAGATAGGGTTTTACTCTGTAGCCCAGTCTGGCCTGGAACTCACTATGTAGCATAGGCTGGCCTCAAAGTTGGGGCAGTCCTGTTTTCAGCCTCTTAAGTGCTGGAATTGTAAACATAGGCCACCATACCCCGCTGTTGTAGCTAAATTCTTAGCGTTAAATTTTTTTAATTAAAAAATATTTTATTCTTTATTTTGTGTATATGAATGTATTCCCTGTATCTATATAAGTATGCCTGTGTCATGCAGTGCCTGCGGGGGTCAGAAGAGAGCATTGAATTCCCCTGGAACAGGAGTTATAGATGGTTGTTAGTTGCCATGTGGGTGCTGGGAGTAGAACCCAAATCCTGTGCAAAAGCAGCCAGTGCTTTTAACCACTGAGCCCTCTTTCCAGCCCCAAGAAATTCTCTTTACTTTATAGGGTCAATTCTCACAAGAGGAACTGCCATGTTTATCAAGCTGTATGTTTTTAAACACTGTATGTGTGTTGTAAAATGGCCTTTTAGCATGATTTTGTTAGATACTATTCTAGTTTGATCTCTGTTGCTGTGATAAATACCATGACCAAAAGCAACTTGGAGAGAATGGGTTTATTTTAAGGCTTATAGGTTATAGTCGATCATCAGAGGAAGCTAGGGGAGGGACTCAAGTTAGGAACTGAAGCACAGACCATGGAAGAATGCTGTTCACTGGCTCGCTCCCCCTGCCTTGCTCAATTATCCTCTTCTACAGCCCAGGTGTACGTACCCAGTACCCAGGTGTGGTGGTTTGAATGTGTGTCCCCCATAGGCTCTAGGTATTCAGACAATTGTCTCCAGTTGGTGGCGCTGTTTTTGGAGGTCTTGGGGTGTGTGGCCATGCTGCAGGAAGTGTGTCACTGGGGGCAGGCTTAGTGAGCTTAACAAGCCTTGCGGGTCTGCAGTTGCTTCCTCTCTGCTTCCTGTGCTCTTTGCGAGATGTGACCCTGGTTTGCTGCTCCGGATCCGGCCGCCATGCCTCCCGCCACAATGGACTAATTCCCTGGAACCGCCAATCGTAAACTCAAATAAACTCTTCCTTTTATAAGTTCCTTGGTCTGGTGCTTTATCACAGCAACAGAAAAGTGACTAATACACCAGGGTTGGCACAAACCACAGTAGGCTGGGCCCTCATATGGTCCATTAACAATAAAATGCCTTACAGACATGGTTAGAAGGTCAGTCTGATGGAGGCAGTTCTTCAGTTGAGGTTCTGTCCTCTCACATGTGTTCACAACTAAAGTTATTACAGATACCATATTGATAGACATGTATAGAGTGTCAAGGTAACAATTGTAAGGAGAAAGGAGCAAAGATAGGAAAGTGTGGTATGCCTCAGAAAACATGAAGGAATCTGATTTGCCTGGGACAGATAGTTTTACAGGATGAATGAGAAAGGTTAGTTTGGGTCACATTGTAGATTGTTTCATTTATTTTTGTCTTTTTGAGACAGGGTCTTCCTACAGCCCCAGCAGTCTTGGAACTCACTATGAAAAGCAGGTTGGCCTTGATCTCACAGAGATCCACCTACCTCTGCCTCCTGAATGCTGGGATTAAAGGTGTGCACCACCAGGCCTGGCTGTTTTTGTTGTTGTTATTATTATTGTGTGTGTGTGTTTATGTGTGTTTGTGTAGGTATAGGTGTAGGCCTACATACCAATGTGCACCTAGAGATTAGAGGACAACTTTTTGGAGTTAGTTTTCTCTCCCCACCTTGTTGAGGCAGGATCTCAATTGTTTCTGCCATGCTATGTACTCTAGGCTAGCTAGCTTAGGAGCTTTTGGGTGATTCTCCTATCTCTGCTTCCCATCTTATAGTGATAAGAGTGCTGTTCTGTGACGTGTATCACTGCATCTGGCTTTTTATGTGGGTTCTGGGCGTTGAATACACGTCATCAGCTTGTATGACAAGAGCTTAAAATTTTTTGGGCCAAGAATAGTTGTAAAACAATGAATAATAAAGTTTGTGATGAACTTTTTCTTCTACTTCTGGGTAAAATAAATTGGAAATTGAAGAGAGTGGAGAAAGAAGGAACATTTAAGGATCCTAATTTTCTCCGGTGAGGGACTAAAGTGGAAAAGGGAGGCTGGGGGCATGGTGGCTCTTATCAGTACTCAAGATGTTGAAGAAGGAAGATGGAGAGTTCAAAGCTAGGCTACATAGCTAGACCCTACCTCCAAAAAGGGATCAATTACAAGTAATAGTCCATAAATATAACTCATGATAGCAGATAGTAGAATTGTGACTGGGGCTCACTCCTTGGCATCTGAGGAAGAAGCAACGTTATATTATGAGTGTTGAAGAGGGCTCAGATATAGTAATTTTTGGCTTTGTCTCTGTGGAAGACTGTCATGGTGAATTGGAGTAAGTAGCTGCTGCTGAGCAGCAGAAAATTTCAGCACTGAGTTGAATGGCCAAGTACCCAAAGTAGATATCATTTAGATTAGATATTGGAGAAGAGTGTGGATAGGGAGAGAAGTCAGGGGTACAAAGGATATTGTCATGGTTTGAGGACAGTGTTGAGGTGGGTAAAGAAATGAGTGAAGCCAGACAAGGGATATAGGCTGGGTTTTAGGCTTTAATTTTTCTTCTTCTGAGGTCTGGGGAATGTGACTTAAGTGATAGAACTTTTGTCTTGCCTATGAAAGGCCCTAGGTTTGATCCCAGCCTAGCAACACACACAAACACACCCCTAGGGTTTTTTCTTTCTTTTTGAGACAAGATCTCACTCTCTAACTTAGGCTGGCCTTGAACCTGTAGTTACCCTCCTTTCTTCACCTACTGCTGAGATTATAGATGTGAGTCACTTACCATGCCTTGTATTGGCTTTATTCTTTCCTCTAGTGTTGGCTAATTTTATTTAGAGTTGAAAGCATGTAACTTATTTTTTACTTTTACTTTATAAATATTTTTTCATTTTCGTTTGAGTGTTACAATCTCCATCCATTTTACAGATGAGGGAACTGAAGTCCAAACAGAAAAGTTCAAAGTTGTCCATTAAATGTTGGGGCTAATATTTGAACATCATGTAAACAGAGTAACTGGTTCAAGGTTATTGAGTGTTGACTTTTTATTTCAAGATTTTTCTTATGTATTTGAGTTTAAAATAACCTAACACTGACTTTGAAATGTCACTTAGTTCTTTTCTAAGTGTTTTTATAGGTGAAAAAGATGTTAAAGAAGCAAATATGTTCCAGCTAAATAACTTGTTATGCATGATCATGCAAATAGTCAAAATTAAACTGGTTATGTGTATTTTTTTAAAGACATTAAACTAGGAGGGGGCTTATTAGGAATGAGACAGGTTTCGGGGGGGTGTGAGAGCGTAAAGGAGGATGAAAAATGTCCCAAACTCAGTATAAACATATATACAAATGTCAAGGAATAATAGTTAAAAAGCCAGACATGGGACTGAAGGGAGATGGCTCAGTGGTTCAGAGCACTGGGACTCTTCCAGGGGACCCAGATTTGGTTGCTAGTACCCACATAATGGCTAACAGCTGCCTGTAACTCCAGCTCCAGGGGATTTTTATGACTTCTTCAATCTCTGTGAGCTTTACACAAGTGCACTTAAATACATGCAGGCAAAACACTTAAACACATAAAAATAAATTAATTAAAAAAGCCAGACATGGTGCTGTACAAGATAAGGCTACTTGGGAGGTTAGAGGCAGGAGGATCAGGAAGGAGGTCAAGGGCAGGCTTGGTTAGGTGTGGCAAGTGTGAAGCCAGCACAGGTTTATAAGGCCTTTTTTTTGGGGGGGGGTCTTTTTTAAAATTTTATTTATTTATTTTTTATGTGTATGAATGTACTGTCTTCATGTAGGTTTGTGCACCCGTGCTGTGCAATGCCGCAGAGGTCAGAAGAGGGTGTTGGATTCCCCTGGAATTGGAGTTAAAGGTGCCTGGAATTGAACCTGGGTCCTCTGCAAGAGCAGTCGGCGCTTTTAACGGCTAGGCCATCTCTTCCAGCCCCTTTTTGGGTCTTTTTGAGACAGAGTCTCCATGTAGCCCCAGCTGTCCTGGAACTTAATCTGTAGACCAGGCTGGCCTTGAACTCACAAAGATCCGCCTGCCTCTGCCTCCCAAGAGTGCTAGGATTAAAGGCGTGTGCCACCATGCCTGGCATAAGGCCTTTTTAAGGGTTGGGGCTATTGAAGAAGATAAAGTCTAACAAGGCCAAGGCCATAAATGTACAAGTTGAGGCCATCAAGGCTCTTGTAAAACCCAAAAAGGTTAAGTCCAAAGAATGTCAGTCACAAGTTCTTCTAACTTGCTTTTCTTAGTCTCCCAAGTTTGGGCTGCATATTTAGGCCCACGTTGTCAAGAATCGCAGGCTCTGCCAAACAAAGGCCAAGGCCCAAAGCCCAGGTTGCAGTTCTGGCTTTAGCTTTGGCTCCAGTCTCAGCTCAGGCTCTCACAGTTACTTAGGCCTCTGTGAAGACCCTGTAGAAGCCTTTGAGGACTATTGGGGTGGTGTGATGCCCCACTCTACCCCATATTTCTTTTATCCTTCACTGTTTTGTTTTGCTTGCAGAGATAGTCTTGCCATGCTGCCCTCAAACTCACTTAAACTCCCTCAGCCTGGGAGTTACAAGTTCTGGGATTGTAGGTTTATATACTACCATGTTCTACCATTTTGAATTTCCTCAGTTTGGTCACCGTTTCTTTTTTTATATTTGGGAAAATTTCAGCTGGTATTTGTACAAATACATAGCTCTCTTTACCTTTCTTTCTTAGAATAAATGTATTTTTCTTTTTTGTGTTTTTTTTTTTTTTTTGGTGGTTCTTGCACTGTTGCCTAGGCTGGCCTTGAACTTGTGGACTCCTTCCTCAGTGTCCTGAGTATTGGGATTACAGATGTACACCACTGCTTCCAGCTTGTTGTTTCATTAATGGGTTCTTTACATTTCACCTTTCTTCATCTCCTTTTTATTCCTTTGAATAAAAGTCATTAAAATAATTTTTAAAAAATTATATCACATATAATTGAGTGTGTATATGGTCTGTGTGGGATGCGCATGCGTGCATGCGTGTGTGCATGCATGCTTCAATGTGGACATCAGAGGATAATTTTCAGGAGTCAGTTCTTTCCTTTCACCATGTGAGTCCCAGTGATTGAACTCAGGGTGTTAGGCCAGGTAGCAAGGCCTCTGACAGCTTTTAATTTTTTTCTATTTTATTTTTTCTATTCTGTTCTGTTCTATTCTATTCTGTTCTATTCTATTCTATTCTATTCTATTCTATTCTATTCTATTCTATTCTATTCTGTCATATAGCATACATCATATCATATCATATCATATATCATATCATAGGCAGAATCTTGTGTAGCCCCGGAAGGGCTTGCCAGACTTGCTGTGTAATTGATCTCTGGCCAAGTCTGCTTAAGTCAGTTGTGGAAAAACCCTCTTGGGGATTTTTAAATTTGGTTATTTCATTATTTCCAGAGTTTGGCTCTTTTTTTTTTAGTTGGTATTCTCATTCTCGTGTTCTCTCTCTCTGTCTGTCTCTCTGACTCCCTGTCTCTGTCTCTGTCTGTCTTTTTGAGAGCCCCAGCTGGCTTGGAACTCTCTATATAGACCAGGCTGGATCTGCGCGCCTCTGCCTCCAGTGCTGAGATTAAAGGCATGTGCCACCACAATTGGCTTGTTTTCATTATTTTGTATAGTTATCTGTGTTTCTCTGACAATGCACTTAATCTCCTTAAAATGAATATTTTGAATTCTTGATCAGATAATTTATTGAGCTCTATTTCCTTAGGTCATTTCCTTTTAGCCTAACTGTTATTCCCAAGATTAATTTTGTTCTGTTCATTTCTGCATAGGTCTTTTTTCTTTTTTCTTTTTTCTTTTTTTTTACCTTTTTCCCATTTTGTGCATTCCATAAAATAGCCTCTTCTTGTAGCCTTTCCAGACTTGTTTTGTACAGGGAAGACTTTCGCTAAATACCCTGCGTTAAGATCTTTTTTTGCTGGAATGTGTTGTGTACAGGCCTTATATACAGTTTTTTGGAAGAGATTGGCGTATTTCTGGAGTTTGTACTCTTTCTCCCTCTTGTGTTTGTCTGCGGTACTGCATGTTCTCCTTCGAAACCATCTGTTGAGCAGTCCTTTCTCCACAGTGCCCAGGTACACAGAGTATACTGGTTTTGTCAGTGCCAACTTAGGTGAGAGAGAAACTGGGATGTTTCCCCTAATACTGCTAAATTGTGCCTTCTGGGGCTGGAGAGATGGCCTAGTGGTTAAGAGCATCGATTGCTCTTGCAGAGGACCCGGGTTGGATCCCCAGCACCCACATGGCGGCTGAGAACCGTCTGTAACTCCAGTTCCAGGGGAATCTGACACCCTCTTCTGACCTCCGCGGCATTGCACGACACGGGTGCACAAACCTGCATGCAGACAGTATATTCATACACATACGAAAATAAATTAAAAAATTAAAAAAAAATTGTGCCTTCTTGGAGGGGGAAGGGTCCTTGTAGTTGTTATGAAACAAATTCTTTTCAGTGTAATTATTCCTGAATTTTAGCTTGCCTTGAGTATTTGCATAATTGGTTTTGCAAAGACTTTTTTGGATTATGTATTCTTAAATTGATGTCTGGGATGTAGGCCACATCTAGTCTTCTAACATCACTCTTACTTATTTGGTAAAAGATCTTATTTTTCACATTTTGTATTTTTTCTTCTCAGAGAAGATAGAAGACCCTTTTCTCTTTTCCTTACTCTTTTCAGACTTTTATCAAGTGTATTTCCCAGGAATTATATAGTGTTGGAAGAGAAGAAGTAGAATTTCAGGAAATATGAAAAGCATTTTCTATTCTGCCAGGAGAGCAGCAAGTAGTACATTGGTGGTTAAGAACTTTAAACTTGAAGTTCAAATTCTAACTGCAATTTGCCACCCATTTTTTGTTTCCTAGTTTGTAAAATGACAATAAATATAAACCGAAGTAAACATCATATTATGGCTATATTTAGTGTTACCTGAAGCATATGTCACCCATATAGCAGTTTTATATGTTAGTGCTCATAAATAAATGATATAATATTGTTTTATCTGTAAACTGAGATCAATCAGAGTCATAGGACATGGGGCTGAATTTGATTCCCAGGACCTGCATGGTAGAAGGAGAGAACTGACTTATGAATCTGTTGACCTTTGGCCCATCTACATGAACACACAAATAAATAAATGTCATAAAAATAATTTAACTAAATGATAGAACATAAATAAGCTAACCTTGTGGTAGAGTCATAGTTTTATGTAATGTTGCTTGCAAATATACCTACTTCAAACTTATGTCTAATAAGCTTAATACAGTATTAAGGGTTTTTTTTTGTCTTTTTGAGGCAGAGTCTCTCTGTTGTACCCCTGGCTGGCTAGCCTTGAACTCATAGTGATCCACCTGGCTCTGCCTCCAAAGTGCTGGTATTAAAGGCGTGCACTATCATGCCTGGCAGTATTCAGTATTTTAACACAGTATAATATATTTGGAAAACACAGCTTAAGATCCATAGTATATATATTTAAGTTCAAAACATTATATACATTATTTTCGTTAGTCATTAACTGTATATGGTTACTTGTTGCACAGGACATTTTCATACAGGTGTATATTGTGCTTTGAGCATCTTCCCCTGTATACTTTTCTTCTTCTTAAATTGAAAATAATTTTGGGACTGAAGAGATGGCTCAGTGGTTAAGCACTGACTGCTCTTACAGAGGACCCGGGTTCAATTCCCAGCACCCACATGACGGCTAAGAATGGTCTTAGTGCCGGGAGTAGTGTCGCGCACCTTTAATCCCAGCACTCAGGAGGCAGAGGTAGGCGGATCTCTGTGAGTTCAAGGTTAGCCTCGTCTACAGAGTGAGCTCCAGGCCAATTGGGACTAAAGGGAGACTCTGCCTCAAAAATAAATAATAAATAAATAAATAAATAAATAAAATTTTATCAGGTGAGATATAAGTCATCAAATGCTTCCTGTCATATACAAAATTTATAAATTGCTTTCAGGCAAAACTTTCCAAAGATGAGAGATTTAAGGAAAAGGAGAGTGTCCATGTAAAACAAAGCAAAAAACTTAAACATGAGGTATAAAATAAGTTCTTAAAAGTTTGGGGCTGGAGAGATAGCCTAGCGGTTAAGAGACTGCTCTTGCAGAGGACCAGGGTCCGATCCCCAGCACCCACATGGCGGCTAAGAACCGTCTGTAACTCCAATTCCAGGAGAACTCCAGTTCCAGGGGAATCCGAGACCCTCTTCTGACTTCCGCAGCATTGCATGACACGGGTGCGTAAACCTACATGCAGACAGTACACTCATACACATACAAAAATAAAAAAATTAAATAAAAAGTATACTATGTGTGCACTGGGAGATGACTCACTTGGTAAAGTGCTTGCATGAAGGACCTGAGTTTGGATCCCTAGCACCTACTTTAAAAAGCTGCATATCTGTAATGGGAGGCACAGATGGGAAGTTCCTGAGGATTCACTGGCCAGCTACTCTAGCTGCATCAATGAAGCTCAGGATCAGTGAGAAGCTCTGTGTTATAAACCAAGGTAGAGAACAGTTGAGGAAAACATTCAGCATTGACATCTGGCCTCTACCTAGATGCATATGCATGTACATACACACACAAATAGGTATACATGTGTATACCACACGTAAGTCCACTATGTGTAGTAACATCAAAATTAAATAAAACAGAGAACTATATGTGTGTATTAATTAACCTTGAAAAAACAGATAACAGATTGTATTTGAATATATAATAGAAACTATTCAGGGCTGGAGAGATGGTTGCTCTTGGCAGATGATACAGGTTCGATTCCCAGCACCCACCTAGTGGTTAACATCTATCCATAACTCCAGTTCCAAGGGTTCCCATTGCTTGTTCTGAGCTTCACAGGTATTGCACGACAGGAGTACGCTAATATACATGTAGACAATGCAGTCATACACAAAAAAACAAAAATAATAAATAACAGTTGGGCATGGTGGCACATGCCTTTAATCCCAACACTGGGGAGGCAGAGGCAGGTTAATCTCTGTGAGTTCAAGGCCAGCCTGGTCTACATAATGAGTTCCAGGCGAGCTGGGGCCACAGGAAGACCCTGTCTCAAAAAAGAGCCCCCCCCCACCAAAAAACAAACAAAAAACTTGTTTGTGTTTAGCTTTAGGCTTTTGAAAGTCATGATTGGAAATGCTTGCTAACTACTAAAGAGATTTATAAACGTTAAATGCATATTTTATTTTATTATTTTTTTAATTTTATTTATTTCTGTATGTGTAAGAATGTACTGTCTGCATGCAGGTTTGTGCACCCGTGTCGTGCAATGCCGCGGAGGTTAGAAGAGAGTGTCGGATTCCCCTGGAACTGGAGTTCTCCTGGAATTGGAGTTTTGGACGGTTCTTGGCCGCCATGTGGGTGCTGGGGGTCGAACCCGGATCCTCTGTAAGAGCGGTTGGCGCTCTTAACCGCTAGACCATCTCTCCAGCCCTAAATGCATATTTTAACTTAGGATATACTAAAATGCTGTCTCTAGCCAGTATTAAACTACTTACTGTATCCCCTTTTAATTTTTTTCTTTTAGGTTGGCTGGAGTACTGCTCGTGATTATTACACATTTTTATGGTCTCCTATGCCTGAACATTATGTAGAAGGATCAACAGTCAATTGTGTACTAGCATTTCAAGGTAAGGATTGAGAACTACAGAACTTAATAAGATTACCTTCCTCTACTGCCATTACAATGTTAAATCCCACTCCCAGTATAGTATAATTACCTGTTTTATGCATGCCTAAATTAATTCAAGTCTTTATTGTGCAGAAGTTTTACAAATATAAATACGAAATATCACATGCTACTTCAATGGATACTTAGAATTTTTTTTAATGTAGCAAACTTGGAATTTCTTGACAACCTTTTTTTTTAAAGATTAGATTTTTATGTATGAGTGTTTTGCCTGAATGTACATAATAAGTCCACCACATGTGTTCCTGGTAGCTGTGGAGGCCAGAATGTAAGAAAAAAATTGTGCGACATTTAAAGAAGTGATAAATATTAACTTTGAATGGGATAGTCCAGGAAATTTTAAAAGGGAGGGTAACAAATTGAATCAAAAAAAGAAGGGAATAAATATTGAACATATTGCCAGATACATTTACCTGTATATACTTTGGCACTTTCAGAGAGATGGCTTTTTATACATACTCCTAAAGTACATAGAGCTGATTAGTTCTAAATCTTACTAATTTGTTTTTGTGTCATACCAGTGGACTTCATCTTTTGTCTTTACATAGTTCACATCTGTAGCTTATTCCCATCTGTAGCTTATTCCTATAGTTAATATTTCCTTTTTACATGTAATGAATGTCAAGTTTGGGGGAAAATTTTTTATTTTTTTTAATTTTTTTTTTTTATTTATTTCTGTATGTGTATGAATGTACTGTCTGCATGCTGGTCTGTGCACCCGTGTCGTGCAATGCGCGGAGGTCAGAAGAGGGTGTCAGATTCCCCTGGAACTGGAGTTCTCCTGGAATTGGAGTTTCAGACAGTTCTCGGCCGCCATGTGGGTGCTGGGGATCGAACCTGGGTCCTCTGTAAGAGCAGTCGGCGCTCTTAACCACTAGGCCATCTCTCCAGCCCCGGGGGGCGGGGGGATTTTTTAAACGATGTATACCCCACTCCTACTCCTAGTCCTTCGTTTTTATTGTGTCTTCCCTTGCTCCTCTTCCAGCCTATGTCTCATTCATACTTGCCTTTCCTGGATGAGCTCCTTTTAAATGGGTATTCTGTATGTGTAAGTTTAGGTCTAAAAGATGACAATTTGAGGTATGTTTGGAAAGAAAGAATGTAGTTTGGATAGATTTGTGAACTGTTGAAAGAAGGACTTTACTCCTATTGAACAGTGTGATGAATAAGATGGAAAGTATTGTTAAATACATTAAAATAACATTTAGCAAGACAAGTTTAATAACTTGTTAACCATATCTTAGGATATTACCTTCCAAATGATGATGGAGAGTTTTATCAGTTCTGCTATGTCACCCATAAGGGTGAAATTCGTGGAGCAAGTACTCCTTTCCAGTTTCGAGCTGCTTCTCCAGTTGAAGAGTTGCTTACTATGGAAGACGAAGGAAATTCTGATATGTTGGTGGTGACCACAAAAGCTGGTCTTCTTGAGGTGAGTACCTACAATGAGATGTAAAGTTCATCTTCACTGATATTTTCAGAACTTTCTGGTATTAACAAGAGTATCTACTGGAACTAAATGCTTTTTAAACTAGAGTAATAGGAAAATGTATGTGTGGAAGCTAGAAGTTGATGTTTAACTCAGTCACTCTCCACCTTAATTTTATTTTTTACCTTGGTCTTTTTGAGACAAGGTCTCCCAGGTGGCCTGGAATTTGCTCTGTAGACCAGGCTGATGTTGATCTCATGGAGGTCCACCTGCCTCTGCCTATTGAGTGCTGGGACTCTAGGTGCTGGCTTCTCAAATCCTCATGCTTGTGTAGCAAGCACCTTATCTATTTAATTATTTTTCAAGCCCTTGAGTACCTTTAAAAAAATACTTCAAAAACCTTTTGATCAGTTTTTTATTTATTTATTTATTTCTGTATGTGTATGAATGTACTGTCTGCATGCAGGTCTGTGCACCCATGTCGTGCAATGCCGCGGAGGTCAGAAGAGGGTCTCAGATTCCCTTGGAGCTGGAGTTCTCCTGGAATTGGAGTTTCAGACGGTTCTCGGCTGCCATGTGGGTGCTGGGGATCGAACCCGGGTCCTCTGCAAGAGCGGTCGGCGCTCTTAACCGCTAGGCCATCTCTCCAGCCCCTTGATCAGTTATTTTGAAGTTCCTTTATGGTAGGGACTGTCAGATATATTCCGAGAACATACCTGTTTTAGGGCCTAAGGATATTTTTTGCACAGTAGATAGTGCGGTAAAATAGCTATTGAGAGAATTTAGACTTAACGTTCTCATGTTCCTTTGGCCTAACCTTTCTTCTTTCATGGTGGGCTAATCTATAGATTTGAGGGATAGAGCTGGCTGGGGGAGTGAAATGAAGAAATAAATCTTTAGCTAGTTGAACGTGAACTTTGTTTCACTAGACCATGACCATGCCTTTCTCGTGTTTGGCAGTGAATCAAGGAAACACCATATTCTCTTAACTTAGATTGATTATTTCTAGAGTGGTTCTCTTTCTTGTTCATCTGATCAAA
Source organism: Rhizomys pruinosus (assembly GCA_009823505.1). Lineage (NCBI taxonomy): Eukaryota > Metazoa > Chordata > Mammalia > Rodentia > Spalacidae > Rhizomys > Rhizomys pruinosus. The sequence continues at coordinate 54,177 of VZQC01012801.1, forward strand.
TGAATAGATCTAGGTAAACCATAATTTAAAAGAAAGGTTGAAAGATCAGTTTTTTAAAGTTGAATATTATGGAGTCTTTGCTGGTCTAATAATATCCTATGTTTTAGTTGTTAGCAATCATGGAGAGAAAGTCTTTCTACACTTCTTTTTTTTTTTTAAGAGGCAGAGCAGGCCCACACTCACTCATGACTGTTGCAAGCATTCACATCAACTGGAGCTCAGGCTAGTTTTGAACTTATCAGACACTCTCCTGCCTCAGCCTCCCAAGCAGCTGGGATTACAGGCGTGTGCCACTCGCCCAACCTTTCTACACTTTTTAAAATCCCATTTTCTGCCCTATATCTGAAAAAACTAGAATGCTATGTTTGAGTTTTTCTAATTAATTGTATTTAGTCTGTTGTAATAAAAGTAGCCTTTTAGATTGGTTTACTGTTTTTGGTTGTTGTTAATTTATATCTGTAGTTCAGTATTTCAGGTCATTGCTTTTTCTTAAGAGTCAGGTGGATCTTTTTAAACATGTAATGTTTTGTACCTTTGATTTGGTATTATTTCCCTTTAAGAACTGAGACTAAAAAAAAAACACCAAAGGTTATACTGTCTTATCACAATTAAACTAGAAGGTTAGAAGGAACTAATTATGTTTTGTTGTGAACTAACCCCTATTATTCCTTCTTTTCCCCAGAAATTCCTCTCTATAAACAAATTTTTTTTTAATTTTATTTATTTTTGTATGTGTATGAATGTACTGTCTGCATGTAGGTTTGTGCACCGTGTCGTGCAGTGCCGTAGAGGTCAGAAGAGGTTTTCGGATTCACCTGGAACTGGAGTTAAACACAGTTCTCAGCCACCATGTGGGTGCTGAGGATTGAACCCAGGTCCTCTGCAAGAGCAGTTGGCGCTCTTAACTGCTAGGCCATCTCTCCAGCCCCGAGAAATTCCTCTCTCATCTTAAATAAAAAATGTAACTTTTATAGGGTGACTAAAACATTTTGTAGTGATAGCTGCCTGATGATCAAGGTTTTTAGCCTGGTATTTGAATCCTAGTTAAAGATGTAGAAATAAGCCCCGATCTTAAGAATGCAGCTAGCATTACTTTTTTAGTCTTAGGAATACTTGTGAGACCACCCCTTACTTCAAGCTCTTGAAATGATAGACATTTTGGTATCCATATCTCTGGTGATTTTTCTCAAAGTAAATTGGGATATACCCTTTCATTTTTTTTAATCTCAAAAGGATGTATTACAAAGTAAATTTTAATTGCTTTCTCTTGGCTAAATAGTTCCATTATAAAATATTTTTACTTTCTGACAAGACTTTTTAGAATTCTTTATCACAGTCCTTAATGATTTTATGTAACACTACACATTAAAAATGATTACGGAAAGCCGGGCATGGTGGCGCACGCCTTTAATCCTAGCACTCAGGAGGCAGAGGCAGGTGGGTGTCTGTGAGTTCAAGGCCAGCCTGGTCTACAGAGTGAGTTCCAGGGACAGCCAGAGATACAGGGAGACCTTGTCTCAAAAAGACCAAAAAAAAAAAAAAAAATTACAGAGAAATACAGTCCTGTACTTTGTGAACCTGGATTGGTAATAGACTAAAAAATTAGTCTTAGGGATAGAAATAGATGTTTGGTCAAGGTATATCTGTTAGATGATATAAAATTATTTCTGATTTTCTTACCTATAAGAACAGTAGTTGTTGAAAAGGAGAACTGCACTTTAGTAAGTTACTTAGAAGTGAGTTGTCCATTTTGTTTCAAATGGTATAGCAAAGCGAAATGAAATTACATAAAGTATTGAATGTAATAGGATCCAGATGTGATGGCATACATTTGTAATCCCAACATTTGGGAAGCAAAAGTAGGAGGCAGAGTTTTAGGGCAGCCTAGATTATGGTGTAAGACCCGGTTTTTTCACCTTTCCCTCAAAGAAAAAAATAGGAGAGGAAGATGCTACAATACTGAGGACTAGTGAATTGAGGAGTATGTATATGCTTAAAAGATTGCAAAGTAGAGGGCCAGAGAGATGGCTCAGCAGTTAAGAGCACTGGGTGCTCTTACAAAGGACCCAGGTTCAAATTCCCAGCACCCACCTGGCAACTAACAGTCATCAGTAAGTCTAGTTCCAGGGGATCCGACTCCCTCTTCACACCTCCATGGGCATTTGCACACATGCAGGTAATGCATTCTTGCACATAAAATAAAAATAATAAAATATTTTTTTAAATGATTGCAAAATAGAAACTCCAGGCAGAAATTTATATATACTTAAACTGGAAGCTTGCCGGGTGTGGTGGCGCATGCCTTTAATCCTAGCACTCGCAAGGCAGAGGCAGGCGGATCTTTGTGAGTTCAAGGCCAGCCTGGTCTACAGAGTGAGTTCCAGGACAGCTGGGGCTACAGGGAGACCCTGTCTGGAAAACACCAAAAAAAAAAACCCAAAAAACAAAAACAAAAACAACTAGAAGCTAAAATAAATCCAGAATCTTGGAGGAATCTAGACAAACTCTGTTTCCTGAATTATATTTCCAGACCTAGATTTCTGTACATTTTAATCTAATTTAATTGATTAAAAATTTTCTACTAAGCTTTAGAAAAAATTTTCACAAAATATTGTAAATTAATTCGTGGAAAAAATTGGTTTTCCCCAAGGTTTCTATTGTACTAGGTAAAGCTTCACCGTAATTTCTAATCTGTTAGAAAATTTTAATGCTAAATTGATAATACAGTTAATACTTCCTTGGTCTTAATTTTCTATTGACTTACTGGATTTCATGTATGGTAGCCATTTTTTGTAGATATAAAAGTCGAATGAAATTTTTTATATGTCCTTTCTGAATAATATATATTTTAAATATAATTATTTATATAACATTTTGGTTTTTTTGTCTTTCTGAGATAGGGTCTCCCTGCAGCCCCAGCTAGCCTGGAATTCACTGTGTAGACCAGGCTGGCCTTGATCTCAAAGTGATCCTCCTGCCTCTGCCTTCCAAGTGCTGGGTGCCACCATGCCCAGCAAGAATTTTATATATTTATGTAATTTATTTTGATAATATCATCTTCCATTACTACCTACCTTTAATTCCTCTGGCATCTCCACCCCCATCAGCTTTTCTCTTTTTCGAATATTCCTCCTGTGTATGTTGGTCTGGTCTGTTGGTTTAGATAGATTTTTAAAAGTTTTCAGCAGTTCATTCATAAAAATCATTTTAGATTTTTTGGGGGGGGTCTTTTCAAGACAGGGACTACTACTCCCCGTAGCCCCAGCTGTCCTGGAACTCACTCTGTAGACCAGGCTGGCCTCGAACTCACAAAGATCCGCCTGCCTCTGCCTCCCGAGAGCTAGGATTAAAGGCGTGCGCCACCACGCCCGGCCATTTTAGATTTTTAATAACATTGATCTGGGACTCTATAACATTAAAAAAAACCTTAATATGGGGAATATTGGGGAAGACATTTACAGGCTAAATGCCTCCTTTGTAAAGTCTTCCCTAAGTTTTCATTCTTCCCTGGTTGGAAGCAAAGACTTCTTATTTTAAGAAATACTAATTATTTTACTACAATTTCAGGTCCTTTATTTTAGTAACTTTTTTGGATGGGGAAGGGGTATTGGAGTTTTCCATGTTTTTCCTGAATTATTAGTACTCCCATAGGAACCATTTGTAATTAATATATTATTTTAGTCTTTGTATTTATTTTCACTAGTGATTTGAAAAGCAATACCATAATAAACTTCATTCATTTTATTGTACTATTTCCTCATTAATCTAACCACAAGATTATTTGAACTTATGATTTGTGAGCTTTTCTAACAGAAGGATAACAGGTTGGTTGATTAAAAAGTAGATGTAGGGCTGGAGAGATGGCCTAGTTGTTAAGAGTGCCGATCGCTCTTTCAGAGGACCCGGGTTTGATCCCCAGCACCCACATGGCGGCCAGGAGAACTCCAGTTCCAGGGGAATCCGACACCCTCTTCTGACCTCCATGGCATTGCACGACACGGGTGTACAAACTTGCATGCAGACAGTACATTCATACACATACAGAAATAAATAAAAAATTAAAAAAGTAGATGTAAGCATTTTGTGAATTTATCCACTTTTTAGAAATGGAACACTAAGGGGCTGGAGAGATGGCTCAGTGGTTAAGACTGCTCTTGCAGAGAAACCAGGTTCCCAGCATCCACATGGTGGCTACCATAATTCCAGTTCCATTCCCTGGATGGAACCCTGATACCTTCTTCTGACTTCCTTGGTCATGACATGAGTGTACACATGCAGGCAATATACTCATACATATAAATTAAAAAAAAAAAAAAGGAAAATTGGGGCTGGAGAGATGACCTAGTGGTTAAGAGCGCTGACTGCTCTTGCAGAGGACCTGGGTTCAATTCCCAGCACCCACATGGCGGCTAAGACCGTCCTTAACTCCAATTCCAGGGGAATCCAACACCCTCTTCTGACCTCCTTGGCATTGCACAACATGGGTGCACCAACCTACATGCAGACAGTACACTCATACACATAAAAAATAATTAAAGAAGGATCGAAAGGTTATTCCTGGACAAATTGTCAGCCCATGAAAGGAAACAGCCAGAATTGACCAGAGTCCAAGACAATAGCTCCAGAGAAAGTAGACTGTTTTGCTTCTCATCCACCTGTGCCCCTTTTCTAAGCCTAGAGAACAATCTGTGGAAGAGGGGGCGTGGTAGAATGTAAGGGCTGCAATTGGGGTGAATGGTGAAACTACAGCAATATAGTCTGGACACTCATTTTATCAACTTGATTGAACGTACAAGGCCCCCCTGCTGGATGGTGGGACCCGTGGGCTGTGTGGGTTTGGGCACAAGTGCTTGCAAATTGGTTTTACATGAAGGATGCTTGTATTCATAAATTATCACTTATTGTTAAAAAATGAAAAAAAAACAGAGAAAGATGCAGGACAGTTATGGCAGAATGCATGATCTGGGATGGGGTTGGGGTGGGGGGAAGGGAAAGGGAAATATGCCTGAACTGAATTGGAAAATGATGTATGAAATATACAAAGCATCAATTAAAAAAATGAAAATAAAAAAAAATAATAATAGAAATCAGAGAATAATAAAAATGGAAAATTAAGATTATAAGATTCTTTTGACAAATGAATGAGGTTTTTTTTTTAAATAGCTGAAAATTGAGAAGACCCTGAAGGAAAAAGAGGAATTGTTAAAGTTGATTGCTGTTCTTGAGAAAGAAACAGCACAACTTCGAGAACAAGTTGGAAGAATGGAAAGAGAACTTAACCATGAGAAAGAAAAATGTGAGCAACTGCAAGCTGAGCAAAAGGTTAGTTACATCTTGCGCAACTGATTGGAACAGGTAGAATATTGTGGGTAACCCACCTTTTCTAAAAATTGAAACAGTTAAATCATTGAAATTGTGTCTTAAAGTAGCATGTAAAGATACATACAAGAATGTCAGTTAAAGTAGCATGTAAAGATACATACAAGAATGTCAGTTAAAGTAGCATGTAAAGATACATACAAGAATGTCAGTGTCAGTTAACAGCCAGTTTTACATTTCAAGATGGTTAAAATACTTGTAGACTTGGTACCAGATTTGATAATGTAGTCTGTAATAACTTTCTTTATAATAACTTTGAATTTGTGTGTGTGTGTTTGTCTGTGTCTGTGTTTCTGAGACAGGATCTCTCTCTAGCCACAACTAGCCTAGAACTTATTATGTAGGCCATACCACACAGGCCTCAACCTCACAGATAACCTGTCTGCCTCTGCCTCCTTAGTGCTGGGATGTGCTACTGTGCCCAACTTCTCTGGTGATTTCTTTTGTTGTTTGTTTGGTGTTTATTTATTTACGTATTTATTTACTTATTTTATGTGAGTGAGTGTGTGTGTGTGTGTGTTTGTTTGTTTCATTTCTTCCTGTGTTGCCCTGGCTGGTCTCAAACTCTGGGGTATCTTCCATAGCCTTACCAACAGTACTAGGATTACAGGTATGAGCCACCATCAGGCTTCTGAGAGTTATTTCCAGATACTTTAGATAGTATAGAATTAGGTAATTCTAGATTAATTGGCAGAGGGTGTGAGAAATTCGGTTAGAAACAAACACTGAATAAAGGGAAGGTGGAATAAAGAAATTACTTTTTTTTTGGTCTTTTTGAGACAGGGTCTCCCTGTAACCCCAGCTGTTCTGGAACTCACTGTGTAGACCAGGCTGGCCTTGAACTCACAAAGATCTGCCTGCCTCTGCCTCCCGAGTACTAGGATTAAAGGTGTGTGCCCCCACACCCGGCTCAAATTATTTTTTTAAAAAAAGCATAATTCAGCTAGGAATGGTGCCACATGCTTGTGATTCCAGCACTCAGTAGAACATTCTATTCTTTTTTATATGTGTTGTACTGGCATTGAATATTTATTTTAGTCTTTCTGAATGAATCATGATGACAAGAACATGAGGAGCAAAACTTAAGACATTTACTGTGTTGCTTGGCTGGCACTAAGCGATGTACGCTAGAGTTGGTGTTAACCTTGACAGTGTCATGTAAGATCTGAATTGTCATTGCCATACAATTAAATTAAAATGTCAAAAACTGAAGTAACTCATTAAAAAATTTTTATTTCGACTGGCGTGGTGACGTACATCTTTAAGGTCAGCACTCAGGAGGCAGAAGCAGGTAGATGTCTGTGAGTTCAAGGCCAGCGTGGTATACATAGGGAGTTCAAGGACAGCTGGAGCTACAAGGAGGTCTTGTCTCAAAAAAGAAAAAAATTTCATTTTTGTTGTGTGTAATATGTTAATACTCTCTGTGAGAGTGAAGCTAGCCTGAGCTACATAGTGTGATCCAAGCCAGCTGGGACTACAGGGAGACCTTGTCTCAAAGAAATCCCAGAAAAGGAGAGAGATTTCTGAGGACTATAATAATTTTGCTTTATTGAAAAATATCTTTATTGTTTCCAAGGGTCTTATTGATGTATCACAAAGTTTGAAAATGGAAAATGAAGAGTTTAAGAAGAGATACAGTGATGCTACATCTAAAGCTCTACAGCTTGAGGAAGATATTGTGTCAGTGACCCATAAAGCAATTGAAAAAGAAACTGAATTGGACAGGTATCTATAATACTTTTAAGAAATAACTTCAATGTTTCAATGAACTTTTTTTTTATATTAATGCTTTTTTGTCTTAACACAGTTTAAAGGATAAACTTAGGAAGGCACAACATGAAAGAGAACAACTGGAATGTCAGTTGAAGACAGAGAAGGATGAGAAGGAACTTTACAAGGTAATTCTTCCCATTTTTATTATCTGTTGGTTTGTAACAGATCACCCCAATGGGTCTGTTGGGTTAGGAATTCAGTAGCAGTTCAGCTGAGCTGGTCTCTTATATCATCGTAATCAAGAGGACAGCAAGATTCTCTATTTCTTCTTGTAGGTTCTGGGGGATAGAACTGAAGTTGTTAGTCTTGGCACCAAGTGCCTTTACCCTCTGAACAACTCAGCAGCCCCATGGTTATATTTCAATTGGACTTTTAAAAGAGTCTTCAGAGGGGGCTGGAGAGATGGCCTAGCGGTTAAGAACGCCGACCGCTCTTACAGAGGACCCGGGTTCGATCCCCAGCACCCACATGGCGGCCGAGAGCCGTCTGAAACTCCAATTCCAGGAGAACTCCAGTTCCAGGGGAATCTGAGACCCTCTTCTGACCTCCGCGGCATTGCACGACACGGGTGCACAAACCTGCATGCAGACAGTACATTGATACACATACTGAAATAAATAAAATAAAATAAAATAAAATTAAAAAAAAAAAGAGTCTTCAGAGATTTTTATTTTATAAAAATATCCCCACTGTTAATGAGTCTTTTGATGTTTTTCTTTTTTTTTTTTTTGGTCTTTTCGAGACAGGGTCTCCCTGTAGCCCCAGCTGTCCTGGAACTCACCTTGTAGACCAGGCTGGCCTTGAACTCACAAAGATCCGCCTGTCTCTGCCTCCCAAGTGCTAGGATTAAAGGCGTGCGCCACCACGCCCGGCGATGTTTTTCTTTTTTAAAGCATTCCTGCGATATGAAGTTAGCTTAATTGTAGATAAAAACTAAGAGCGATGTTTTTCTTTTTTAAAGCATTCCTGTGATATGAAGTTAGCTTAATTGTAGATAAAAACTAAGAGTAATTTTCTCAAGTATCTAATAAAACATTTCCTATAGAAAGTTGTAGATGAGAGGCTGGGGAGATGACTCAGTGGTTAAAGCACTTGCTACATAAGTTTGAGGACCTGACCTTCTATCTCCAGGGCTCATATAAACCTGGATGAGGCAGCATGTGTCTGTAAGTACTTACTAGCTTTCTTAAAGCCAGTTGGGAGATGAGACTCCCTGGATGCTCTTTGGCCAGATAGTCTGATGTACACAATGGTGAGCAAGAGACCTATCTCAGAGAAGGTGGAAAGCCACACTTGTTGCTTTTGTGGGCATCTACATTCATTTCACGTACCTATATGTAGATCATTTCTGAATATGCCTGTGGCATAATGTTTCCCTCAAAGAACAGCCAAAGGTATTTATATTTTAAAACAAAATAAAACCATTAAACTTTTCTATTAGAAAAGTTCTTATTGAGCTGGGCATGGTGGCGCATGCCTTTAATCCTAGCACTTGGGAGGCAGAGGCAGGCGGATCTATGTGAGTTCAAGGCCAGCCTGGTCTACAGAGTGAGTTTCAGGACAGCTGGAGCTATAGGGAGATCCTGTCTCGAAAAGCCCCCCAAAAAAAGTCCTTATTGGATCAGGTAATGTAGTTAGAAATTAGAATTAGTCGCTGTGGGAAGCAACATGTGTATGTCTAGGTAGTTATTTTGGAGAACTTGGGTCTCCTGATATCCAATTCTTCTTTTGTCATTTTTGGGTTAGAGATGAATATGGTATTTTAAACTTTGACTAACTTGGATATGGTGCTAGCCAAGAATGTTTTTGATGATTTTAAACACTGTTACAGGTACATTTGAAGAATACAGAAATAGAAAATACTAAGCTTATGTCAGAGGTCCAGACTTTAAAGAATTTAGATGGAAACAAAGAAAGTATGATTACTCATTTCAAAGATGAGATTTGCAGACTGCAGTTGTGTTTGGCTGAAAAAGAAAATCTACAAAGGGCTTTCCTGCTTACAACCTCAAAAGTAAGTACTTTTGCAATATGTAGTTGAAGATTATAAATCTATCTCTATTAAATGTGTACGTATGATTGTTCTTAAAAAAATCTTTGTTCTTTGAAAAATATTATTATTTTGAGGGGGGCGCTTTTGAGATAGGGTCTTCCTGTAGCCTCAGCTGCCTGGAACTTAATATACAGACCAGGCTGGCCTTGATTTCATAGAGAGCTGGGATTAAAACACTATGTGGAGGTATGATGTAGCATAGTTTATTTATTTAAAAACAATTTCATCTTGTTAGATACTTTACATAATTTTTTTTGGTGGGGGGAGGTCTTTTTGAGACAGGGTCTCCTTTCAGTCCCAGCTGGCCTGGAGCTCACTCTGTAGACCAGGCTGGCCTTGAACTCCCAGAGATCCCCGTGCCTCTGCTTCCCGAGCACTAGGATTAAAGCTGTGCCATCGCACCCAGCACTTTACATAGTTTTTAAATGCTTTTAAAATTTATTGAATCCTTTATAGGATTTTTTTTCTTTTAGAAGACAAGGTCTTCCTGTATTCCTAACTGGCCTGGAACTTGCCCCCAAAAAAGGTCTGCTGAGACTAGATTATGTAATTGTGACTATGCCGTTTTTCCCAGACTCATCCAAAGAGTGGATTACTGATTTTATCTTTGTCAGTTTAAAGAAAACATTTATTTTAACTTTGTTAGTGATTTGAAACTTTTATGTATAATAGCCATTTATTTCTAAAAAAAAAAAGTCATCTTTCTATGTTTAAACATTTTGGGCTGTGTGTATTTTATTCATTGGAAAAATGCTTATATCAGAGTAGTATTTAACCATTCTTGAATGTGTTACATGTAATTTTCTTCTAGTTATTTTTTTCCTTTTTTTTTTTTTTTCATGTAGAAGTTGACATTATTTAAGTGATTAAATCTGTTAAGATTGAAGATGTGGCCCAGTTGGTGGTAGCATGCTCGAATAGCATATATGAAGCTCTTGATTTGATCAAGCCTGGAACTTTGTACCCTAAACCCCTAAACAATTAAAAATTAAAAAGTATATGAAACCCTACTTCAAAAAACAAAATTATGTTTATAAAGATTTTGTCTACTTCAGTGTTATGTAGTCATTTACGTTTTCCTGAGGAATAGTTTTAAAATAAACACTGAGTTCCGTTTTATTTTCTATATTATTTTCAGCAGACTAAAAATAGGAAAGTATAGTATGCTCCTTATACTTTCCTTTAAAAATGTTATAAATCTGTTATGTTTCCTAATGATATGATTGATGGTAGTTTATTATTATCATTTATTATTATTATTATTTTGGTCTTTTTGAGACAGGGTCTCCCTGAAGCCCCAACTAGCCTAGAACTCACTGTGTAGACCAGACTGGCCTTGAACTCAGAGATCTATCTGCCCCAGCCTCCCGAGTGTTGGGATTAAAGGCCTGGGCTACCAGACCCAGCAGAAGTTTAATATTAAATGTCTCAAGTTTGAAAGAAGGAAACCTTTTTTAACCACAATATTTTGGTGTTGGGTAAAGATAGCGGGATTTGGAAGGTAGGCGTTTATTTGAGTCTTGAAGCTTTCATTTGTTTCAGTGCAGTTAGGACTAAGTACTGGGCATGTTAACAGACTTCCTATCTTGTAGGTTCCTCATATTACAAAGTGGAGTAGTAGTGAACATAGTATAGGGCTGTCAAATGGGGAGTCTAAAAGCCAAAGTTTTTATATTTTTTTTTTGGTCTTTTCGAGACAGGGTCTCCCTGTAGCCCCAGCTGTCCTGGAACTCACCTTGTAGACCAGGCTGGCCTTGAATTCACAAAGATCCGCCTGTCTCTGCCTCCCAAGTGTTAGGATTAAAGGCGTGCGCCACCACGCCCGGCTTTTTTTTTTTTTGCAAAGTTTTTATAGACCGGTACTTCATCACAAGTCAGGAGTGGAGTAGAAAAGCATTATTTAATATAAAACTATGGATCTGTTGAAATATGTGTAATATTTGCTTGCTTTTTAACTTGAGTGGTTTGATTACAACTTTATCTTCTATTATCTGCCTTTTTTCAGGAAGATCCGTCATTTTTAAAGGAGCAGCTTCGTAAAGCAGAGGAACAGGTTCAGGCAACAAGGCAAGAAGTTATCTTCCTGGCTAAAGAACTCAGCGATGCTGTAAATGTTCGAGATAAAACAATGGCAGATTTACATACTGCACGCTTGGAAAATGAGAAAGTGAAAAAGCAATTAGCTGATGCACTGGCAGAACTTAAATTAAATGCTATGAAAAAAGATCAGGTAAAGCAAGTTGATTTTCAATTTGTGTGTTGATCCCCAAACCCCTGTAAGTTTATAACAGAGGGTTATATATTTAAACAAATTAGATCAGAGAAAGTTAAATTTCAATTCATTAAGTATTGTAATTTGAGGGGTTAAATTCATGCTTCAAAGAAAAACTGCATGCATAATTTCTAATGTTAGCAAAAGGTACTTTATATTTTGATGTAAAGTATATAGTGTTTGTTTGGAGTTTCTATTAACTAGCTACATAAAATGGTATTGTGGCTATTTAAGAGAGTTAGAATTGCCCCTCAGGAAGGTGATTATTTTTCCTCAGTTTTTAAATAAACCTTAGTCTAAGAATCCAAAGCAAAATTTATTTATTTATTTATTTTTAAATTTTATTTTATTTATTTATGTGTATGAATGTACTGTTTGTGTGTAGGTCTGTGCACCCATGTCGTGCCGCGGAGGTCAGAAGAGGGTCTCGGATTCCCCTGGAATTGGAGTTACAGACGGTTCTTAGCCACCATGTGGGTGCCGGAGATCGAACCTGGGTCCTCTGCAAGAGCGGTCAGTGCTCTTAACCGCTAGGCCATCTCTCCAGCCCCAGCAAAATTTATTAAGAGACTTTGTAGCTCAACTACAAAACAAAAATTAAAAGCCAGGAAGACAAATGTCATTGAAGTCAGGATTTACTATTACATTGTGAACTATCAGATTTTTTTTTAATAAAAAGGAAAAGACTGATACACTGGAACACGAACTGAGAAGGGAAGTGGAAGATCTGAAACTCCGTCTTCAGATGGCTGCAGATCATTATAAAGAAAAATTTAAGGAGTGCCAGAGGCTCCAAAAACAAGTAAACAAACTTTCAGACCAGTCAGTAAGTGTTACTGAATTCCTATGTAATATAAATTAACTTTTGTTTACAGTTAAAATGTTGGGTGTGGTGGCGCATGCCTTTAATCCCAGCACTCCGGAAGGGGAGCCAGGCTGATCTCTGTGAGTTCAAGGCCAGCTGGGGGTACAGGGAGACCCTGTCTCAAAAAGACCGAAAAAAAAAAAGTATTTTACTCCAAATATTAATCTTTTGAATGCAGGTTATTTCCTATCTTCTAATCACAAACTGAATCTAATCTTTCATTTATTTTTAATTTTTATTTATTGTATATTTGAGTGTTTTGCCTGTATGTAAGTGCATTATGTGTGGGCTGTGTCTTTAGAGGCCAGAAGAGGGTGTTAGAGTTCTTGGAATTGCAGGTACAGTGGTTGTTGGCTGCCATTTGGGTTCTGGAAACTGAACCCAGTTCCTCCCATTGCTCTTGAGTCATTTCTTTAGTCCTATTCTCTCTCTCTCTCTCTCTCTCTCTCTCTCTCTCTCTCTCTCTCTCTCTCGTGTGTGTGTGTGTGTGTGTGTGTGTGTGTATGTGTGTATCAGAGGACAATGTATGGGAGGAGTCTATTGCTCCCCCCACCCCACTGTGGGTCACAGGAATAGGGAATTGAACTTGGGAGGTCCTTAGTTTTGTGCATTTAAATGTGAGCCATTCTGCAGGCCTACAGTTAATTTATCACTTCTTGATTTCAGGTCTTTGACCTAATGGTAATCTTTTTATCTTTTTTTTTTTATTTGAGAACTAATAAAGGAGGCAGGGGCAGAAGCAAGAAAAAACAGGAGCAAGCATCTTCTCTTTAGACCTCATATACTCTCTCTTTAGACCCTCTTAAGTTCTTGATTAGTATATTGTCACTTAAAACTCAGTACATGTTACTAAATCTCACTGGGACAAAGGTACCTTCATTGTGGTTCACTGTTGTTCCAGCCCTAGCGTCTTAGTTGTCATTGCTGAATTCTTCCATGCTACTTATATTTACCACATTAGGAAGGGCTAAAAAGTGTTAGCTTATTCTGTTAGCTTATTCTTTTTCATTTAGGAGGAGATAGGTAGATTTGTAATGAAGGAAAAGAAATTTCATAAGGAGGATTGTGTGTATTAATGGAATCACTAAATTGTACTTCAAATTTGTGAGGCAACTTGGAAGTGATTATATAGCATAAAAGAAGCATTTAAAATCTGGAATTGAGAGTGGTACTGGATAATAGTATACAGATTTTTCTGATGTTACTGATTTAGGTTCTGAAATACAAATGGGGAGCAAGGAATACATACATGCAATGAAGTAGGAAGGGCTATCTAAAGAGACATAGTTTATGATTCATGCATAGTTTTGATCCATGTCTTCATGAGCACATTTGACTAAGATGTCAATGAATGGTCAGTTTTGGTGGTTTCATGAGAAAATGCAGAGTATTTTCTTTTGCAACATTTACATTAATTAGGAAAATGATGTGTGTGACTTAATTCCCTTTTGGCTTTTAAAACGTAGCTTTGTTAACTTTGAGGATTTTAGGATTGTGAATTTTTAATGATATTTGCCTGTTTAGTAAAGGAAAGAAACATGATTCATTCAGTGACTTATTTATTTATTGTTAACACTTGGAATAGGCAAATACCCACAATGTCTTCACAAAGAGAATCGGAAATCAACAGAAAGTGAATGATGCTTCAATAAACACAGAGCCAGCTGTTTGTGCTTCGACCATGGATACAAAGCCACCAGTGTCCTCTGCAGGTAAAAGTCTGCTTTTTATTGTGTGGAGAGTGACCTTTTTTGAAAAGTATTTATATGCTAGCCGGGTGTGGTGGCTCACGCCTTTAATCCTACCACTCAGGAGGCGGAGGCAGAGGCAGGCGGATCTTTGTGAATTCAAGGCCAGCCTGGTCTACAGAGCAAGTTCCAGGCCAGCTGAGACTAAAGGGAGACCCTGTCTCAACCCCTCCCCCCCAAAGTATTTATATGATAATTTAATGCTGTCTTCTTCTGTGTATGAGGATTTCAGGGTGCCTATATAAATTCCCAGGAGGGAGAGGATTGAGGCAAGGTAATAGTGCTAATGTAAGATAAAGTTGTACATGTGGTGAATATAAAACCTGAGTGTACACTAATACTTCAGTCATGTGTTAAAGAGTGAATTGGTGCTAAGAGAACTAATTTGAGCCATCTGGAACAAAGTCCTCTGTTTAATGAAATTGAAGAATTCCTTTTGCCCAAAATAAAGAATGACAGAGGACAAATGTGTAAGAAATGAGAGTTGAAAAATCAGGATTTTTGAAATATAATAACAGCATCCAACCTGGATGTTTATCTTGTTCTTTGACTAGTTCTTTTATCACAGTGAGGGTAATGGGAACAGAACCCCATGTCTTTTACAAGAGCAATCGAGCATGATGGTGCATGCCTTTAATCCCAGCATTCAGGAGGCAGAAGCAGGGGTATCTCTGTAAGATTCAGGCCAGCCTAGTCTACACAGCCGTATCATTCTAGGCCATCTGTAGCTACAGGGAGACCCTGTCTCAAAAGACAAACATAAAATAAATAAATAGGACTAAAGCATCAGTTACACTATATACATATATACATACATATATGCACACACACACAGAGGTACACACAAGGAAATGTACTTTGGTACCTTGTCAGATACTTGATATACATAAAAATGAAAATCTAGAGTTAATTCAAATTATTTCATTAATCATGTGTATCTGAATCTATTCTATAATAGACTAGTAAATATTTAACCCATCCGTCAGTGGGTATACTAAATAAAAATGTACCCTAATGATCCAAAGCAAGAGGGAAGAAGAGGTACGTGAGAAGAATGAGGATATTTTCTAATATTATAAACAGTTAAATAATAAAATGTTACAAGATCATTGTAGTAAAAGAACTATTCAAAGAACAAGATAAACCTCCAGGTTGGATATTATTATATTACAAAATTGTGATTTTTCATCTTTGTTATCCCTTACACATTTGCCCTTTGTCATTCTGTATTTTGTGCAAAAGGAATTCTTCCATTTCATTAAGCAGAGGACTTTGTTCCACATGGCTCAAATTAATTCTTCTAGCACAAAATCATTTTTTAACACATGACTGAGTTGTGCTGGTACATGCCTCTAACCTTACATTCAAGATAGAGCCAACACAATTGTCATTTCAGGGCCATCCTCGCCTATTAAAAAACAAACAAACAAACAAACAAACAAACAAAAAACCTCTGCCCCAAACAGTAAACCTCTGCCCAGAAAAATCTTTAAAAAGACTGAGAAAAAGAGACAAGTCATGTTTGGTAGAATGCATGAGCACTGGTGGAAGGAGGGGCATGGAAGGGGAATCAGTCTAAATTAGATTGAGAAATGTTCTATGTAAGACACAAAACTTAAAAATAATTAAAAAAAAAAAGAATGAAAGAAAACCCCCATCTCGAAAAGAAAAAAAAAGACCTCATATTTCATTTCTATGTACTTGTTTATTTCTGTGAGATAGAACCTCATACATGCTGGACAAGTTCTCTACCACTGAGCTGAATCCTCATACCACCCTTGTTCTTTTACTTTTTATTTTGAAACATGTTCTAAGATTCCCAGAGTGGCCTTGAACTCTCTGTAGCTCTTAGTGTTGATCTATCCTGCCTTAGCTTTCTGAATAGCTGGGAACATAGGCCTGTGCTACTAGGTTTGGCAGTATTCACAATATACTAACTTTCTTAAGTTTTTCTAACTGGAAGATAATGTAAGGGACAGACACTTTGAAACAATATTATTTTCTGCTTTGTTACAACAGAAGCAGATTTTGACATGTTAACAAAGGATCAATTCTGTGAAATGACCAAAGAAATTGCTGACAAAACAGAAAGGTATAATAAATGTAAACAACTCTTGCAGGTGAGTTAGCTCCTTATTGAGTGAAAGATGTTAAATGCCTTAGCTTACTCTGGTTTGATTTTTGTCAATTTATTTCCTAGGATTTCTTATCTATTCTTATATAATGGGTATTTAGTTTCATTTTTGCATTTGGGATAATGAAAAGGGTGTTTTTTGTACCTTTGTAGGCTTGTATGTAAAACCATTCTTAAGTGAGTTAGCTCCTTATTGAGTGAGAGATGTTAAGTGCCTTAGCTTACTCTAGTCTGATTTTTGTCAATTTACATTGTAGGATTTCTTATCTATTCTTATATAATGGGTATTTAGTTTCATTTTCGAGTTTGGGATAATGAAAGGAGTGTTTTTTGTACCTGTACATGTAGGCTTGTATGTAAAACCATTCTTAAGTCAGTATTTCCTAAATACATGATAAAACGTCTTTATTTGAATTGATACTAAAATTTTTTTATTTGTCATACAAGGATATATGGAAAATATTGGAACTTTATAAAGGAAGTACTTTCGTAATGTATTATAAAAATAATAGAGAATTTCACAACATTTTTGTGTGCAGGCTCAGGTATGCACTGGACATGGGGAAACCAGAGACTGACATCAGAATGTCTTCATCAGTCTCTTAATCCCCTTCACGTTTTGAGAAAGGGTCTTTTCACACTTGTATCTGCACATTGCAGCTTTGAGTAGACTGGCTGGCCAGCAAGCCCCTGGGTGGGATCTACCTGTCTTTGTTCCCCCACCACTGAGGTTATAGGGACCCCCCAGCACCTGTCTTTTACTACTTATAAAGTAGACTGTATTTGCCCAATGGAAAAAAGAAATGTTAATCAATGACTTGTCTCTCCTAGGGTTGTTTATTATTTTTTTTAATTAAAAAAATATATATATATTTATGTGTATGAGTGTACTGTCTGCATGTAGGTTGGTGCACCTGTGTCGTGCAATGCTGTGGAGGTCAGAAGAGGGTCTCAGATTCCCCTGGAACTGGAGTTAAAGACGGTTCTTAACCATCATGTGGGTGCTGGGAATTGAACCCGGGTCCTCTATAAGAGCAGTGGTGCTCTTAACCACTGAGCCATCTCTCCAGCCCCTATTTGTTTATTTTAAATAGCATAGTTCAGATTTTACCCATTTTGCAGCCTTCTTGGTAATACTCACTTCTGTAGTATTGATAAGGGAAAATGATTCTTGCCTATATCTAGAGTGGAGAACAAAGATGTTTTGTATTCGTACATGTGTTTTTTGAGTTTTTTGGGGGTGTTTTGTGTGTGTGTGTGTGTGTGTGTGTGTGTGTGTGTGTTGTGATATGGGAAGGGAATGAAACTTTCAGAGCTGCCGAATGACTTGTAGATAAGCTCAGTGCTACTATAATATTTTTTTCTGTTATTATAATATCTTTTGCTACTTGCTTTAAAATGTTAAGTACATTTTAATGAAGCTTTAAACTGAACTTTTTTTTTTTTTTTTTTGTTCTTTTCAAGACAGGGTCTCCCTGTAGCCCCAGCTGGCCTGGAACTCACTCTGTAGACCAGGCTGGCTTTGAACTCACAAAGATCCGTCTGCCTCTGCCTCCTGAGAACTAGGATTAAAGGTGTGCACCACCACGCCTGGCTTAAACTGAACTATTTTTTGAAGAGATGATTAGAATAGTACTCTAGTGTAAATACATTACTTGTGTTTATGGTGATGAAATTCCAATTCTAGAAAATAAAGCACACATGACTATATATGGCTTACAATACTTGCTAATAAATGAATGTGTTTATGTACTATACTCTTCTTTTTTTTAATAGTCTAATTTTTTAAATTTTATTTATTTTTTGTATGTGTATGAATGTACTGTCTGCACGTAGGTTTGTGCAACCGTGTTGTGCAATGCTGCGGAGGTCAGAAGAGGGTCTCAGATTCCCCTGGAACTGGAGTTCTCCTGGAATTGGAGTTACAGATGGTTCTCAGCCGCCATGTGGGTGCTGGGGATCGAACCTGGGTTCTCTGCAAGAGAAGTCGGTGCTCTTAACCGCTAGGCTATCTCTCCAGCCCCGTACTATACTATTCTTAAGTGATTATTATTTTAGGGTATACTCAAACTTGGCTATACTATGTCAAAAGTAGATTTAGATATCCTCTGTTTACTGCATTTCTTGAATCCATTATCTTTTTTTTTTTTTTTTTTCTCTTGCTTTGTTCACTGGGGGCCCAATTATGTGAAATCCACTACTAATATTACCAGTAAGTGATCATAGGAAACTATTGACCCAGAGAAAAATAGAAGTAAATAAAGACTGTGAAGATAAAAAGCTAATGATCTTTTTGCTTATGGGTGACACACATCCCATTCCACTGTAGCTACAGTCTTGCACAGGAAAAAAGTGACTGAAGCTGTTAAAGGAGCCATTTTGCTGAAAGCAACAAGCTAAGGACCTTTTGCAAAGACTTTTTAGTGATCTGGCTTAAAGATCACACACAGAAGCATATCTCTTCTAACACCATTTTGGTCACAGCCAAAGCAAAAAATTTGTTTAAAAGAGAATCGGCTAATGTTGATTTTTATTTTATTATGCCTCCTCTGGGTAGTTAAGTGATTAAAATACCATTTTCTTAGCCAGGCATAGTGGTGCCATGCTTTTAATCCCAGCACTCAGGATGCAGAGGCAGGTGGATCTCTGTGAGTTCAAGGCCAGCCTGGTGTATATAGTGAGTTCCAGGCCAGCTAGGACTTCAGGGAGACCCAGTCTCAAAAAGACTAGGAAGAAAAAAATAATTTTCTTATATAATGTGGTGAATCCTTAGAGTATTTGAAATGAGATAAGCTAATTTCTTTCTTTTTTTTTTTTTTTTTTTTTTTTTTTTTTTTTTTTTTTTTTTTTGGTTCTTTCGAGCAGGGTCTCCCTTTGTAGTCCCGGCTGTCCTCGGAAAATTTACTCTGTAGACCAGGCTGGCTTCTTGAACTCACAAAGATCTGCCCTGCCTCTGCCCTCCCAAGTGCTATGATTAAATGGCTTATGTGCGCCACCACGCCCCGGCTAGCTAATTTCTTTAATATGGGTGAAGTCTATTATGTTATACAATCCCAAAATCACCTAATGATGTGTTTCTGAGAACATACTTCTGTCATTAAGCAGCACACAACTGTTTATGAAGCTTTAAACTTCGTTTCATCAAGGATAAAACAATTCTGAATAAGTATTTAAAATATTATAAGCCAATATTATTAAAAGGAAGATAGGATTATATATAAATATTAGACTACATTTTTGTTTTTATAGGTTTATTGAGATGCAATTGAAATTACATTATTAAAGTATGACAGTTGATCAATTTTGACATTCCTGAAATAATTATCATAGTGTTTTGATAATATACATTTCTATCACTCCCAGTTTTTCATTTAGATTATTTTTTGGTATCCATTTGTAACTTATCTCACTTGTCCCCACCCCCAGAAAACTACTAACCTGCTTTCTCTATTATCAGTTGCCTACTTTTTGTACAATTGTATAAAATTGAGTTGTCATAGTATCTCAGTATAATTATTTTTCAAATTTTCTATATTGTTGCTTTGTATTGATTTGTTCTTTTTTTTTTCATTTTTTTTATTTATTTCTTGTATGTATCAATGTACTGTCTTGCATTGCAGGAGCTGTGCACCCTGTTGTGCGCAATGTCGCGGAGGTCAGAAGAGGGTGTGTCGGATTTCACCTGGAACTGGAGAGTTCTCTGGTGAAGATTGGTTGAGGTTTTCAGATGGTTCTCGGCTTGCCATGTGGGTTGCTGGGGATCGACACCTGGGTTCTCTGTAAGAGCAGTCGGTCGGTGCTCTTAACCACTAGGCCATCTCTCCAGCCCCTCATTCTTTTTTATTATTGTGATAGTGTAGCTAATTATGTGGGTGCTACCCATGTACCAGGAAATGCACATTTGAGGTGGTTCTTTTTACTTCACACTATTGCTTATGTGCAACTACAAAGTTCATGAAGTTCTTACAAAC
Organism: Rhizomys pruinosus; assembly: GCA_009823505.1. Classification (NCBI taxonomy): domain Eukaryota; kingdom Metazoa; phylum Chordata; class Mammalia; order Rodentia; family Spalacidae; genus Rhizomys; species Rhizomys pruinosus. The sequence goes on from VZQC01012801.1 coordinate 74,372, forward strand.
AATATAAGATAGATTTCCTTGTATATAAGTGACTTGCAAACTCTAAAAAGTAAATACTTAGAGGAACTACTGCAATGTTTTTATATCTAAGAGTAAAGGCACATTATGTAAATGCTGAAGTCCAATTTATGAATCTAAGTATTGCTTTTTTTTTCGGAGCGCAGGACAGTCTTTTCGGCAGTTCTTTTTTTTTTTTTTTTTTTTTGACGAGAGAGACCAGGGTCTCCCTTAAGCACCAAGCTGGGCCTGGCTTGTTTGAACTACAGAGACCAGAGATCCCACCTGCCTCTGCCTCGTGCCTCTGCCTTGCCTCTGCCCGGCTCTTGCCTCTGTGCCTCTTGCCTCTTCTCGTCTACCGAAAGTTGGAGGGGATGTAGTGATGGTGGTTGTAATTGAGTTCTTGATTGTTAAAGCTGCTATGAAAATTTGAATACAAAATTTGTATACAATTCTTTGGTAGATAGGGAAATGAGGGAAGAAAAATAAAATACTTTTATTGCAGTTCATACCTATGTTGCAATGAGCTAGGATTTTTATAAGAAGTCACCAGAGTGTTCTGCCTTAGTACTGTTGTATCATTTATCAGAGCTTCTCTTGTCTAATGACTTGTTGTCAATGATATTTGTTGGGTTTAAGTTAAAATTTCCATAATGACTTAATACTGAGCTTTAAAAATTTTTTTTGTGTGTAGTTTATATGTGAATGCATACTTGTGTTTGTGACCTCGAGTGCATGTGCACGTTGAGTACCTTCCTTTATTGCTTGCCACTTTGTTCTTGGAAACCATGTCTTTCATGATGAGATTACTGATTGTTTAGACTGACCAGTAAGTGAGGTCTGGGCATCTGTCTGTCTCCTTGCCCCCGAGTTCTAGGGTTTTCTATCATGGATTATTTTTTCTTATAATAGACTATGCTTTTATTTGTATAAATGTTCCTATACTGCCTTTTGTGGGTTTCCTGTTGTGGGGGATCCAAACTTGGGTCTCAAGCTTTAGGTACACTACAGTGACAGTGAACCACCTCTCACTCTAGTGAGATTCCTTTCTTATAAGCCATTTACTTTTTTTTTTTTTTTTGAGATAGGGGTCTCCCTTTAGTCCCAGCTGGCCCTGATTCCTGCCTGTAGACCAGGCTGGCCTTGAACTCACAGAGATCCTCTTGCTTCTGCCTTCCGAGTGCGGTATGTGATATTGATTAATGGGATTTGATAAGGCATGCGCCACCGATTCCGGGTTTAAGCCATATTTACTTTTTGGGGGTTTGTTGTTTTAGACGTTTCTGTTTTGTTTTTTTTTGATGGCAGGGTCTCCCTCGTAGTCCAGCTGGCATGGAACTTACTATGTAGACAGATGGCTACCTGGAATTCTCACAGAGAATCCACCTTGCCTCTGCCTCCCAAGTGCTGGGATTGAATTTGATTGAAATTTTGAATTGAAGGCATGTTGCCACCATGCCTGGCCTGGTTTTTCCTGCGTTAACCTTTTTTTTTTTTTTTTTTTTTTTTTTCAAACATAGGGTCTCACAGGGCTGGATAGGTAGTTCATTGGTTGAGAGTGCCGACTCTACCAGAGGACCTGGATTTGATTCCTAGAACCTACATGGTGGCTAACTGTCCATACCTCCAGTTCCAGGGGATCCTACTCCCTCTTCAGACCTCCAAGGGCATTGCATGACACAGTTGCACTTAACATACATCCAGGCAGTACACTCATATGCATAAAAATAATAAAATAGTTTTTAAAAGATAGGGTCTCACTTTGTAGCCCTGACTGGCATGGACTTCCTGTACGAACCAGACTGGCCTCAAAGTCCAAGCGTTCTGCCTGCCTGTGCTTTCCAAGTGCTGGAATTAAAGATGTGTGCCACCATATCTGCCCAATAATGGAAAACCAAAGTTTTTCAGATTGTATCACTATTTAAAGACCAAGTGCCTGGCAGAGCAGAGAAGGCTTTATTGCTCATACATTTGGATGGGAGATTTGGACAAGTTTATTAATGTACTATACCAAGAGTGGTGGGCATGATGATAACAGAAAAACTGCCTTGTACATTTACTTTCTCTGCCATGTGCATGATGGGTGTTAAAAGTCTCATTTACTTAATGATGTTTTTAAAAAAATCAGTTAGGATAGTTATAAATTTCTTATCATATGTTTTATATTTTTTTGTTAAAACCTACCATACCATAAAGGTGTTAGACATTTTCTCCTATGTTGTTTTCTAGGAATTCTTTGTTTTGCTTTTGCTATGCTTGGGGACTCAAACCCAGGGGCTTTTGTAGATGTGAAGCACATGATCTACCAGTGAGCTACAGTTCTAGTCCATCTAAAGTTTTATAGGCAATTTTTACATTTAGGTCCTAGGAAACATTTTGGGGGATGAGAGAGAGATGATATGAGGTATGGAATATATGGTATGGAGTTTAGAAGGTGATCTTTTCTCCATTGAATTGCCCAAAATAAATTTTTGTGTTTCACCTTGAAAAAAACCTAATATTTAAACTCAAGTTGGCCTATTTACTTTTTTTGTCATGATTTGTAACTCCTGGCATTTTTGTCTTAAAGAAAAAAGAGCTATCATAAATACATGGCTTTGATTTCCTCCTTTTGCAAAAGTAATATATACTCCTGAACTATTATGGTATTAAAACTTAATGACTTGTGACTTGAGTTGATTAAAAAGTACTTCCATGGTCTGGTCTGGATTCCCATTTATAACAGTGGTTGGTATTTTGGGTTTTATTTTTTTGTACAACACTGACAGACATATTTAAATGTGCAGAACAACTCAGAAAAAATGGGATTATACCATGTGTGCTCTTTCATGACCCTTTTCATTGTCAGCTTTTACCCATCTGCCACAATATTTTAAGTAGACGTTTACTCTTTTTTAAATTTTTTTTTTTTTATTTTTTTTAATTTATTTTATTTTTGGTATTTATGTATCAATGTACGTCTGCATGCAGGTTTGTGCCACCCGTGTCGTTGCATGCCGCCGGAGGTCATAAGAGGGTCTCGGATTCCCCTGGAACTGGAGTTCTCCTGGAACTGGAGTTTCAGACGGCTCTCGGCCGCCATGTGGGTGCTGGGGATCGAACCCGGGTCCTCTGCAAGAGCGGTCGGCGCTCTTAACCGCTAGGCCATCTCTCCAGCCCCTAGACGTTTACTCTTAAATTGTGTGGGTTGTAAAGTGACTTATCCAGCCTTCTGTTGACAGTTTATCATTTCAGACTTTTACTGATATAGCAGTGTTATAATAACTATCAAACATCTAAGTATATTTTATAGATAATTGCTTTATGAGGAAGTAAAGTCTTTTGGTAATTATTAATTTTATTTAGGATGAAAAAAACAAATGCAATAAATATGCTGATGAACTTGCAAAAATGGAACTGAAATGGAAAGAACAAGTGAAAATTGCTGAAAATGTAAAACTTGAACTGGCTGAAGTAGAGGACAGTTATAAAGTAAGTTTAGCACTCATATTCATGCTTTTGAAACTGTCTTACACAATAACAAAAATTGAGTACATTTTTAATATAGATAAATTAGGTAGTATTTTGTTCTATGGAACACTATTTAGTGTGAACTGACAGAATTGTTACCCAGATGTTATTAGTTCTTTGGATAAGGTTGAGTTATTAAAATGGTTTCAGTATTTTTCATGTATCTATGCAATTGATTTTTTATACTAGTCTCCCGTTACTCTCCCTTGTCCTTTCCTACTCCTGCTGGTGGTCTTCTTCCCAAGTAGTTCCCCTTCTACTTTTGCCTTACCTGCCCCCCCTCCCCTGCCCCCATTGTATGACCCAGTGAGTTTTATTATTAGGGTTGCCTTCAGGAGCATTAATAAGGGGTTATTACAGGAGTATGAGCAGCTTAGCAGTAAGTAGAGTGGTGAAGAAAATCTCTCGATCCCTCCTCCTGCAATCATTTACTGCCTATAAGTCCTCAGAGAAATGTGGGGTCTCATGAAGCACTTCCCAGTCCAAGATGGAATGTTGACAGCCCAGCCTTGTGTAGGTCTTTTGCAGGTAATTATGGCTGCTGAGAATTGAATGTAACAGCAGTGTGTCACACCCAGATTGCCACAGTACTCCACCCCTTCCTTTGATTCTTGTGTTCTTTCCGCCCTTTCTGCCATGTTCCCTGAGCTTATAGTTTATCCCACTTAGGGGTAAATGGTCAATAGCCACATACTGTTAGCATTTTGACTAGTTTATGAACCTGGACGATAATGCCACCCATTGCAAAAAGAAGCTTCTCTGATCAAAGCTGATAGCAGCACTCATTTATGGGCACAGATATAAAATATTAAGAAGATAATTTGTCAGGCACATCATATCCATTTAGTAATGTACTGGCAATAGCTTCCTGTTCTCCCTGGTTAGGGGCTTTTGACCAGATACACACTCCTCTTACGGAGTGAGCCTCATGTCTAATTAGGAAGTGGTTGCTTATCCCCCAAACAGTCATTCTACTATTGGCATTTCCTGCCTGGCAGGTTGGTGGTGTAGCACACAGAATCCACAGCTGAATGAGATTTGATGACAATTGTCCCCCAGCATCTTGCATAGTAGCTTCTGGCGGTGTGAAAACGAGCCAGCCTGGAGGAAGCTTCCGGTTTGGTTCCTCTGAAGGCCTGTAGCCAAATTATGTGATTTAGCACTAAGGCCTTACCTTCTAGTTCTGGTGGACAACCAACAGCAGTGGCCTATTTCGAAGGCTTAGGGGCCTCCCTGGCCAACAACTCATAGGGAAGTAATCCACCCTAAAACTGTATCTGGAAAGTTTACAGTACAGTTAAGTTCCTTTACTATAAATCTGCATGTTAAGTTATTTGGGGGACTGGGACTCTTTTTTTTTTTTTTTTGTCTGTTCTAGCTGTCCTGGAACTCGCTGTATAGACCAGGCTGGCCTTCAACTGCCTCCCAAGTGCTGGGATTAAAGGCATGTGCTACCATGCCTGGCTGAAACTCTGTTTTTTAAAGTGTAATATATTATCAGTAGCTTACTTTAAAATACTGTGAGATAAGTGTCATAATATTAATTAATGAAGATAATTTTTCGCAGTGCAACATTAGATAAGAGTGAGTTAGCTCCAAATAATAGTATTTGTAGGAATGTTTAAAAAAAGTAAGTTACTCGACTAATGAGTAAAATATATTATCCTTTTAAGGAATAAAATGCAGTGTGATGTATTCTAAGGAGGGAGGAGTAGTCATAGCTGTTAGCTTCTGTCACATTGCTGATTTTGATGGTATCTGTTAACTAAGCAAGCAAGCTTGGGACATTTTGTCCCTGTAATACAGGAAAGACAGCAGTGAATATGTCTTGGCACCAGTCAAAAAGATGTTTCACCAGGCATGGTTGCTTATGTCTATAATCGTAGTACTTGGGAGTTTAAAGCAGGAGATTGTGGAGCATTCAAGGCCAGCCTGAAATAATTCTCGAGTTCAAGGCCAGCTTGGATACAGAGTGAGATCTGACTCAAAAGAACTATTTATTGATTTGGAACTTGGGACCAAGAAGGGTACATGAATTAATTTTATGGCTTATTATCATGATGTTGATACTTAAAAGCATGGAAGAAAGTTTTCAGAGAGAAGATGGACAGGAAATCAAAGAAGGAAATTTTTAGGCTATCCATATTTGTGGTTGGGAAGAAAAGTAGACACTAAAGAACAGGCATTAGGATAATACTCATTTTTTTTTTTTTTCACATAAGCCAAAGGAATACTCTTTTAAAGTGGTAGACCCACTAGTAAGGAGCCCTTAATCCCTTTGGACTCTGAGCAACACTATTGAAACTCATTAGGTTATCAGTAAATAAGTAAAGACATGAAAGTAGAGGAAGGATGAAGTGGAAAGAGGAAGGGGATCAGTGGGACTGGGAGAAGAGTAGGGCTGGGTGATGGGAGGTGAATGTGATTAAATGTATGGTATTGCCATAATGAAGCCCATTATGCATAAGCAACATTCTAATACATTAAGAAGAGGAGGGGAACTATTGGTCTCAGCACTCAGAAGGCTGAGGCAGGAGGATTGAGAATTTACCCCAGCTAGGGGTACATAAATCCAAAAATAGAAAAAAAGAGGAAGTTAGTCAGTAATAAGTAATTCAGAAATTAAAAACTAAAGAAATTAACATAAATTTGGTGGTAGGATTGTTTTTTTTTTTTTTTTTTTGAGACAGGGTCTTCCTATAGCCCAGCTGGCCTGGAACTCTGTAGACCAGGCTGGTTTTGAACTCAGAGAGATCCACCTGCTTCTTACTCCCAAGTGCTAGGATTAAAGGCATGCTCCCCTATGCCCATCTTAAAAGCCGTTATGTGGGTTTCTTACCACCATGTGGGTGCTGGGAATCGAACCTGGGTCCTCTGCAAGAGCAGTCAGTGCCATCTCTCCAGACCCAGGAATTATTTTGATAGATTAAACTGGTGTTTCAGTGTGTAAGAAGAAAATAGATAATGAAAATATTAATGAGATTTCTTTCTTTATTCAGCTACAACTGGCAGAGAAAGACAAAGAAATAAATGGTCTGGTTTCACATTTGGAAAACCTCTCCAGAGAGAAGGTATTGAGCAATGCACTTTAGTAAGAAATTATGGACAGTCTATAAAATTCTCCTCTTTGGTTTCTTTTGCCCATTTTCTCTTTGTAAACTTTCTTCTATGCTTTCAACTGTCAACTCCATGATAATAAATTGTAAATTTTAATTCATGTACCATTCCCTATTCCAAATCTGCAATTGTTCTTCTAAATGTTTACTTTAGTATATGAGAAATATGGCTATTTATTTATTTATTTATTTATTTATTTATTTATTTATTTTGGTATTTTGAGACAGGGTCTCCCTTTAAGTCCCAGCTGGCCTGGAGCTCACTTTGTAGACCAGGCTGGCCTTGAACGCACAGAGATCCACCTGCTTCTGCCTCCCTAGTGCTAGGATTTAAGGTGTGTGCCACCATGGCCGGCATGGCTAAGTATTTAAAATTGATAGTTTGATCTTTGTTAAATCTTTTGCATTTAACAGCTTAAAATACTCAAATTTATAGAAAAAAATTATGTCACATATAATTATTTCTACTTGTCTTTTGTAATTGGAAATGTTTCCTCACTTGAAAAATGACTTCTAGGGCTAGAGAGATGGCCTAGCGGTTAAGAGCGCCGACCGCTCTTACAGAGGACCCGGGTTCAATCCCCAGCACCCACATGGCAGCCAAGAACCATCTGAAACTCAATTCCAGGAGAACTCCAGTTCCAGGGGAATCCGAGACCCTCTTTTGACCTCCACGGCACTGCACGACACGGGTGCACAAACTTGCATGCAGACAGTACATTCATACACATACAGAAATAAAATTAAAAAAAAAAAAAAAGAAAAAAAGAAAAATGACTTCTAGATGATCTAACATTCCAACAGAGCTATGCATTTATAACGTAAAGGTCATTTCTCAAAGTGTGGTTGTTAAACGGGGTAGGTGCATATCCCAGGTTCAGGGGTTTATGAAGACAGTGCTACAAGATTATTAGCATTTTGTTAGCTGATTTGGTGTGCAGTGCGAAAGCTGCTTGTACTGTGAATTAAGGCAGTGGCACCAGAGCACAGTAGGTCGTTGGGGTTTTTTTTTTTTTTAATTTTATTTATTTCTGTATGTGTATGAATGTACTGTCTGCATGCAAGTGTGTGCACCCGTGTCATGCAATGCCGCGGAGGTCAGAAGAGGGTGTCAGATTCCCCTGGAACTGGAGTTCTCAGATGGTTCTCGGCCACCATGTGCGTGCTGGGGATTGAACACGGGTCCTCTGTAAGAGCAGTTGGCACTCTTAACCGCTAGGCCATCTCTCCAGCCCTGTTTTTTTTTTTTTTTTTTAATTCGTTGCCATACATTCATAGTCAGGGCGAGGAGCCAGTTTTACTTCAGATGATAAAGCAGTAAAATGTATTAAATTTTTCTTGATACTTGATCTTTGATGAAATAGGGAGAAGCATTCCCCGAGCGTACTGAGAGTGATTTTTGTTTTTGAGTTTGGTTTTTTTTTCTTTTTTTCTTTTTTTTTTTTAAATTAATTTCTTTCTTTTCCTTTCCTTTCCTTTCCTTCCCTTTCCCTTTCCCTTTCCCTTTCCCTTTCCCTTTCCCTTTCCCTTTCCCTTTCCCTTTCCCTTTCCCTTTCCCTTCCTTTCCCTCCCTTTTTCCTCTTTACTTCTTGCCTTTCCCCTTTCCCTTTCCCTTTCCCTTTCCCTTTCCCTTTCCCTTCCTTTCCCTCCCTTTTTCCTCTTTACTTCTTGCCTTTCTCTTGCCTTCTTGCCACCTTCTTTCCTCCTCCTCCTCTTTCTTTTTTTCTCATTCATTCATTCATTCATTCATCTATTCATAGCTATAGTGAATGGGTAGTTTCCCTGGTTTCTTTCTCAGTTATGTTTGCTGTTGGTAAGGAAGGCTAGTTTATCCAATTTACATGATTTCGGAAAGAGGAGGTAAAAATACACACTGGTAACATGATAGTATGTTCAACAAATAGTCCTGGTCAAACTGGTTATGCAGAAGGATGAAACTAGAGCTCTATCTCTCTTCCTATACAAAACTCAACTCCAAATAGATCAAGGACCTCAGCATAAGATCTGATACCCTGACAGAGGAGAAAGTTGGGAATATACCAAACTTGTAGTCACAGGAAAGGACTTCTGAACAGGGCCTGGATATAACAAGCCTTAAAACCCAACAACTGACAACAAATGGGACCTCATTGAAACAAAAGGGTTCTGTACAGCACAGGACAGCATCAGTCCAGTGAAGAGACAGCCTATAGAATGAGAAAAATAAAAAAATAATATACAAATGAACAAATACATAACGTGGCATAAATCTTAAGTGAAAGACTTATATAATAAACCCTTTAAAACACTGAAGGTGCCAGGTGTGATGGTGCACGCCTTTAATCCCAGCACTCGGGAGGCAAAGGCAGAATCTCTTGAGTTCAAGGCCAGCCTGGTCTACAGAGAGAGCTCCAGGCCAGCTGGGACTAAAGGGAGACCCTGTCTCAAAAAAAAAAAAAAAAAGACATTGAAGGTATTACTAGAATAGCTGGAAAGACCTCCCATGCTCATAGATCCGAAGAATTAATATTGTAAAAATGGCCATCCTACCAAAAGCAGTCTTCACATTCAGTGCAATCCCCATTAAAATTTTTGTACAATTCATAGACATTTTGTCAGCCTCATAGTTCATAGGGGAACACGAACATCCCAAGAAAGCAAAAAAAAAAAAAAAAATCTTGAACAATAAAAGAGGAACTGGAGGTATCATCAGTCCTTATTACCAATTACAGGACAAAGAAGCTTGGTACTGGCACAAAGACATTGTGTCAATAGATTAGAATTGATCAATAGAATAGATCAATAGAATAGAAGAGGACCCAGATTTAAGTCCACACAGAGCACTTGGAGAACACAAATTAGACTCAGTAGGCCTTTAAAAAAAATAATAGAGGACATGAAGGAGGAGTTGTATCTGAATACAATCAAAATACATATGAAATCCTCAAAGAATTTTTTAAGTCTAGCTTTTTTAAAAATTTGTTTTTATTTTTTGTCTTTTTGAGACAGGGTCTCCCTTTCGTCCCAGCTGGCCTAGAGCTCATTATATAGACCAAGTGGGCCTTGAACTCACAGAGATCCGCCTGCCTCTGCTTCCCGAGTGCTAGGATTAAAGGCGTGCGCTACCACGCCCGGTATAAATTTTTTTTTTGTTGTTATTTTTTATGTGTATGAATGTACTGTCTGCATGTAGGTTAGTGCGCCCATCTCGTGCAATGCTGCAGAGGTCAGAAGAGGGCGTCAGATTCCCCTGGAACTGGAGTTAAAAGACGGTTCTTAGCCATCGTGCGGGTGCTAGGAATTGAACCCAGGTCCTCTGCAAGAGCAGTTGGCACACTTAACCACTGAGCCATCTCTCCAGCCCTGTTAAGTCTAGCTTTTAAAAGTCCCACAGTCTTAAATTTTTCAATAATTTAAAAGTCCAGTGTCTATTTAAAAACCCAAAGTATCTTTAACCGTGGCCTCCTATGAAATCTAAAGTTACATGGTGTCTTATTCTAAGAGGGAAGAACTAGGGCACGGTTTAAAGTCAAATGAAAGCAAAATACAAATATCACGACACCAGGCTTATGTGGCAAGTGCCTTTACCTGTTTAGCCATCTTGTAAGCCTCATTGAATCATTTACATACATGTGTGTCATATATGTTCTTTTTTAAGTGTTTTGCCTATATGTATGTAAATGCATCCGTGCATGCAATACAGGTGGAGCATAGGTGAGGGCATCAGATCCCCTTGGAACTGGAGTTAAGGATGGTTGTTAGCCTTCATGTGGGTGCTGAGAAGTGAACCAGTGTTCACTTCTCAGTGTTCTTAATCCCTGAGCCATCTCTCCACTTGGGGGCTGGAGAGATGGCAAGAGCACTGACTGACTGCTCTTGCAGAGGACCTGAGTTTCATTCCCAGCACCCACGTGGTAGCTGACAACTGCCTGTAACTCCAGTTCCAGGGGATCCTATACCACCTTCTGATCTCCACATGTACTGTACAACATGGTCGCACTTACACCCATGTAGGCAATACACTCATACACCTAAAACAAAAATAAATACTAAGAAAAACCTGAGAGACAAATTTTGTATGTTCAAAATGTGGGCATTTCTTTTCTTGAAAAGAAAACCTGTTAGTTAAAGGAAAAATAATTGATATATTTCTTGACATTGATAAAATTTGAGCTTTGCTAGGCATGGTAGTGCAAGGCTTTAATCCCAGCGCTCAGGAGGCAGAGGCAGGTGGATCTCTTGTGAGTTGAAGGCCAGCCTGGTCTACATAGTGAGTTCCAGGACAGCTGGGGCTAAGGGAGACCCTGTCTCAAAAGGACCAAAAAAAAAGGAAAAGAAATTGAGCTTTAAACAAAAGTAGAGTTTGGAAAACTTGTATTTTCTGTATTAATTTGATGCTTGCCAATGTTTACAGTTTGCAGTCTTTGGTTGTGTGAGCATTTGGAAGATGAGCCAGTAGTTCTCCAGATCTCCAGGTTGGATGATGTGTTAACAGAATTTAGATTTTTCAATTACATCCCTTCTTCCATAGTTGTCCTTTCTCATTCTATTGTGAGGAAGGACCCTTTCTTGTCTTCATTTATGTATTTGTGATGCAGCAATTTTCTAATGCCACTGCAGTTCTACAACCAGTTGTGATACTGCAGCATTGTCCATTCCTTACAGGTTGGGGGTCAGCTCTATACAATTGCTTTTTCACATGCCAGCTATTAGTGGAGTCTTTAGACTAGCTATGCTTGGTGCCCATAGAAGATCCCCTGGAACTGGAGTTAGAGATATTTGTGTGAGCTGTCACATGGGTTCTGAAAATTGAATCCAGGTCCTCTGCAAGGAGGGCACATACTTTTACCTACTGAGCTATCTATCTCTCCAGGCCCAGGAAAACAGTAACAATTTTATGATGGTATTTTTTTTTATCATAAAAGATATACTTTGGAAGCATACAGATGGAAGAGCTACGAAGGCAAAGTGATGGTATAGAGAGAGCTGCTCCCATGGTCTTTTCAGGTTATATTGTCCTCCTAGAATATTGATATATTCATTCACCAACCAGGAAGTTCTTCAAGATTCCTCCTCTGAGTTTTCTCTTTATTATAGGTGAGACTGAGTAAAATGTCATTGACCAAAACACTTAACTCAATCTTCAGCCACCAGAAGGTAAACAGTGTATGGAGGTGGGAAGTGACCTTTTCAATTTTTTAACCACTTTTTATGATTGGTTCTTCTTGTGACCATCCCTTCCCTTCCCTTGAAACTTCCCAAGTTCCCATCATAAAACACTTTGTTAGCATAAACTTAGATATGTATGGTCTAAAGTTATCACTCAGGAAGTTCCAAGAGTTTGAATTCTATTTGCTATTCATCAAATACAAATTCATTATCTACTATGTATAGTCTTATCAATTTTTTTTTTTTTTTTTTTTTGTCTTTTCAAGACAGGGTCTCCCTGTAGCCCCAGCTGTCCTGGAACTCACTCTGTAGACCAGGCTGGCCTTGAACTCACAAAGATCCGCCTGCTTCTGCCTCCCAAGTGCTAGGATTAAAGGCGTGCGCCACCATGCCCAGCCTAGTCTTATCAATTTAACTACCTATACAAGCTATCAAGTATCTTCCTCTCTTGACATCAACAATTAAATTCCTTTTAGCCAGCAGATTATAATTGTCATCTCTTTAAAGATTATGTATGTATGCATGTGTGTGTGTCTGTGAGTGATGCTGCATGTATGTGTGTCCTTGGAAGCCAGAAGAGGGTATTGGATCCCCTGGAACTGGAGTTAAGGATGGTTGTTAGCCTTCATGTGGGTGCTGGGAAGTGAACTAGGTCCTTTACTCACAGGAGGTTGTAAGCTGCCTGATGACATGGGTGTTGGGAACCTAAGTGTGACTCTGAGGAAGAGCAGCTCTTTTTTTTCTTTTTCTTTTTTTATACAGGGTCTTCCTATAGCCCTAGCTGGCCTGGAACTCACTCTGTAGACCAGGCTGGCCTAGAACTCACAGAGATCCACTTGCGTCTGCCTCCTTAGTGCTGGGATTAAAGGCATGTACCACCACGCCCAGCTTAAAGAAGGTTCTTGGCTACCATGTGGGTGCTGGGAATTGAACCCAGGTCCTCTGCAAGAGCAGTCGGCACTCTTAACTACTGAGCCATCTCTACAGTCCTAAGCAGAAAATGCTCTTAACCCATTCAGCCCCAATTTATTGTCATTCTTAAGTTCATGTTTATTTGATGTCAGAATTTGATTAATTGCAGGGACCTAACTGGTTCTTGATATGCTAGGTATCTAAAGGTTGTTGGGTTTGGGAGCATTTAACTTCTATCATTTCAATATTTTTCTAAGGTTATCAAATTATGCAAATAATTTTTATATATTGTGCCCAGTGTCTGTCTTAATTTTAAGGTCCGTGAAGAATATACATTATGTTTTTTATTGTATTTGGATTTGTAGCTCCAATGCCTGCCTCCGCGGCATTGCACGACACGGGTGCACAAACCTGCATGCAGACAGTACATTCATACACAAACAGAAATAAATAAAATTTTTTTTAAAAGTCCAGTATTGGGCTGGAGAGGTGGCCTAGCGGTTAAGAGCGCCGACCGCTCTTACAGAGGACCCAGGTTCGATCCCCAGCACCCACATGGCGGCCAAGAACCATCTGAAGCTCCAATTCCAGGAGAGCTCCAGTTCCAGGGGAATCCGAGACCCTCTTCTGACCTCCGCGGCATTGCACAACACGGGTGCACAGACCTGCATGCAGACAGTACATTGATAACACGTACAGAAATAAATAAAATTAAAAAAAAATTAAAAAATAAAATAAAATAAAAAGTCCAGTATTTGTTGAATGTATAAACTAATGGAGTAAATTTAATTTATAGTGTTTTACCTATAGAAACATTGGTGTAAGAAATATTCTGAGAGCAACAGTTTGTCAGTTAAAATTCCCTACGTTATCAGGTTATCAGGAATGCCATGCTGGTCAGTTACTGTCTACTTTTTTTTTTTTTAATTTCTCATGTTGTTTCAAACAACTTTATCTCTGTACCCCAAGTAGATTTTCTGAGGACTCTGAAACCTACCCTCCATGCTTCCAAAGATGAGTCTCAGGGCCTTGGTATTCATGTCTGAGCCCCAAATCTACAGACATGGTCGAGCAGAAAGTTAGCAAGTGATTATTAAGCATTAGTTGGGTGATTAAGTGCTGTCACCCTTTGTGGTTTGTGTTTGTTTGTTTGGTTGGTTTTTTTAATAGTTTCACTAAGTAACCCAGGCTGGCTTTGAACTCACTTTGTAGTACAGGTTGTCTTCAAACTCTGGTGATCCTCTTGCCTTAGCCTCCTGGCCTCCTCACCCCCCCCCCCTTTGGAACTCCCTATGAAGACTCAGAAATCATCATCTGCCTCTGATTCCTGAGTGCTGAGATTTAAAGGCCTCTCCACCATGCCAAACTACACCTCTCCTTTGAAAAGCTCCAAAAAAATTTTTATTACTATTTTTTCATGTGTATGAGTGTATTGACTGAACATATATAAGTGCACCTGTGTTGTGCAATGCCCACAGCAGTCAGAAGGTGGTGTCAGATCCCTTGAAACTGGAGTTAATGGTGGTGATTAGCTGCCATGTGGGTACTGGGAATTGAACCCTGATCCTCTGCAAGAGGAGACAGTGCTCTTAACCATTGAACCATCTCTCCAGTCCCATACACCTCTTTTTTTAAAGCCTCATACCTCTTTGTTTTAAAGACAATAATCTGTAATTTTGCTAAGACTTACATTCAGGTTTCATGTACTGTTTTGTAGATAGGTGATTGCTTCTTTGAAGTGTTGTAGCTTTGAGCAATAAGAGTGAAGTAAGTGAATTCCTATGAAATTTATTTGACTCTCAATAATGATACTCTTTTGGGAGGGAGTAGGGTGGGCGGTTGAGATGGCATCTCCTTATGTAGTCTAAACTGGCTTCCACCTATCTCCCTTCTTTCTTCTAAAGTGCTAGGATTATACCTTATAAGCATTTAAATTAAAAAAAAAAAAGTCTGGGACTGGAGAGATGGCTCAGCTGTTAAGTGCATTGCCACACCCACGAGAAAGCTAGGAACTCTTAACTCCAGTTTCAGGGAAATATGACACCTTCTGACCTATGTGGCTTTGCACAACACTGACATTGCACAACACAGGTGTACTCAAATACATTCAGGCAATACACTCATACGTAAAATAATATTTTAAAAATCTTATAGAAAAAGAAACAGTTGCTTGGAGACACACACACACTTCTCATAGTTCTTGTACTGATTTTGTGTCTTATCAATAATGTCTGTACCTTTCTTTTTTCTCTGCAGAATTTATAAAACTTCTACCAGATTTATGTATTTTTTATTAACTATTACCAGAAAAACTATTTTTAAAATGTTCTTTAACATTGTGCTCGCTTGCTTGCGCGCACGCACGTGTGTGTGTGTGTGTGTGTGTGTGTGTGTGTGTGTGTGTGCGCGCGCGCGCGCGTTTATGTATATGTTACTGGGACTTGAACCTAGGTCCTTTGGTATACTAGGCTAGCACTGAGCTATATCTCAGCACCTGCTTAAGACAGTGTCTCACTATGTATTTGAAGTTGACCTGAACTTAGAGTCCTCTTGGCTCACCCTGAGACTTACTGGTTTGCTCACACCCCTGGTTGTCTTATAGTCTTTAATGTAGTTTTTTTGACAGCCCCTCCACCCATGGTTTGAGGAATCAAACCCAGAGCTTTCTGTTTTGTAGGCAAGTATTCTATCACTTAGCTATATTTTCAGGTCCCCCCTCCCCCCAGTCTTTTTGAGACAGAGTCTCCCTATAGCTCCGGCTGACCAGGAATGCTCTAGAGCAGGCTAGCCTTGAACTCACAGAGATCTGCCTGCTTCTGCCTCATGAATGCTGGGATTAAATTCACTTTGTATCTCAGACTAGCTTTGAACTTGAGATCCCGCTCCCCTACCTCCCAATGCTGGGATGTTATTTTTAAATATTGGCTATAAAAACATTTGTATTTCAATAACCTTGCCAATTTATGCAGAAGCCTGCTGGGATTTTGATTAGGATTTCATTAGATCTTTAGGTAGAACTTGGTATGTATCTCTTCATTTATTTGTGCTGTTTTTAATTGCACTCAGTATTATGGTATTGTTTTTAGTGTTTACGTTTTATACATCTTTTGTTATATCATTTCCTGGGCATTTTCTCTTGAAAATGATTCTTCTCTAAATAGAATTATTAAAAATTTCATTTTACAATTATTTGTTGCTCATATATATATATATATATATATATAGTAATACAGTTGATTTACATTTTTACTTTTATGTCCTGCAACCTTGCTTAAGCTCATTCTACCTTCTCTGCCATAAAATCTCTGTACGTATATAATTATATTATGATTAATGACAGTCTTACTTCCTTTCCAATCTGTCTGCCTTAATCTTAATCTTGTCTGAATTCGCTAGTTATATATAACAGAAATGGGGAGAGCAGAATCCTTACTTAATAATTTGATCTTCAGTAGAATTTTTATTTTATTTTATTATTTTTTCCCATTCCATGTTTGTTTGTTTATTTGTCTTTTTGAGACAGGGTCTCCCTATAGCCCAGCTGGCCTGGAGCTTGCTATGTAGACCAGGCTGGCCTTGAACTCACAGAGATCCACCCAACTCTTGAGTGCTGGGATTAAAGGTGTGCACCAATACACCTGGATATTTTCCTTCCTTTTAAAGACCAAACCAAAATTCTATTATGTGTATATCACACAGATTGTTTATCTTTCACTGGATGTTCAGGTTGCTTCCCCCTCTGGCTGTTGTGAATATGGTTCAGGAATTTTAACGTCTTTATTTTGTTAAAATGAATATGGATAGAGGCTGAAAAGAAAGAAAGCAATTTTCTAGTGGTATCCCACATCACAAAATTACCCAAGGGCAGTATCAGGCCTTAAATCCTGGTCCTTCAGAGCCTTACATCACATTCCCCCCTTTTATGGAATGAAGGGGTAGGTTAAGGAATAACCCAGTAGGCAGGTGCTAAATTATACTAGTAAAGACAAGAGTAGCTATACTACAAAGTCCACATTTTGATTGGATTAGCAGTAGAACTCATATACATAGAATGCAGTTGCTGCTTGGTCCTCCTCAGTAGAGATGCTTTCTCCTTGGGGTGATTCAGAGGCCCCAAGTTCTTTCATGTTCCCCCTAGGGCCTAGGACTTCTCGGCCCCCAGGCTCTGGAAGGGAAGAGAAGTCATGGAAGAAGCACCTGCCACTCAAAAGTGCCTGTCTCAACCAAGCTCACTCATTGGGTCATAGGTGTAAACCAGTCCCGGGGCCATGCTAGAGGCTGGCAGCTGTTTCTGTCAGCCTCCTTACCTTCTTGGAAGGTAAAACATGCATTTCTGATTGGATCATTTCAGTATTTTAGTATTTTTTTTGGTCTTTTTGAGACATGGTCTTCCTGTAGCCCCAGCTAGCCTAGAATTCACCATGTAGACCAGCCTGGCCTTGAACTCACAGAGATCTGCCTGCCTCTGCCTCCCAAAGAATTGGGTTTTTTTTAACCTTACAGTTTTATAGATTTTATGAGTCATGTTTTCAAGTTAAGGAAGTTATTTTTATTCTGATTTGCTGAGATTCTAAAGACCCCGAATGAGTTTTGTAGTTTGTAGTCTTTAAAATATTCTGTATAGGGCTGGAGAGATGGCCTAGCAGTTAAGAGCACCGACGCTCTTACAGAGGACCTGGGTTCGATCCCCAGCACCCACATGGCGGCCGAGAACCGTCTGAAACTCCAATTCCAGGAGAACTCCAGTTCCAGGGGAATCCGACACCCTCTTCTGACCTCCGTGGCATTGCACGACACGGGTGCTCAGACTTGCATGCAGACAGTACATTCATACACATACAGAAATAAATAAAATTAATTAAAAAAAATATTCTGCATAAATTGTTTTCCCTTCTGTTAACATGAATTACGATTTTTTATTTTTAGATATTTAACTTCATAATCTTGTAAAACTCATTAGGTCATGATTTTTTTAATAGTATTGTATTTGATTTGCTAATAGGGACTTTGGCATCAGTGTTTATAAATACTGAGGTCTATAGTTTTGTGATGTCTTTGTTTAGGTAATTGTGTATATGTTTGTTGGTGTGTGTATGTATATATGTTTGCATGTGTGTTAGTGTGCACATGTACATGTTATATGCATGTGGAGGCCCAGGGTTGGTGTTGGGAATCCTGGATTGTTAAGAGCTGCAGAGTGTGTGTGTCTAGTGTGCTTAGCCGGCTTGCTCTGTCTGGGGTGGGGGGGGGAATCTCCTGCCTCTACTTAGGTCTACCTTGGCTAGAATTATAGGCTGGCTGCTATACCAACATAACATTTATATGGGTTCATTGGATTTGAACTCCAGTTTTCACAGTTGGGTGGCAAATGCTTTAACCACTGAGCAGTTTCCCCAGTATCCCTCCACCATCCCCACGCCTTTTTTTTTTGTAAACATGAGCTTTTGCAAAGCCCACTCTTTTTATATAATTTTTGATATTTTTATTTTCTGTATTTTTGTCTACATGTAAGAGTGGCATGTACATGAAATGCCCATATAGGTTAGAAGAGGGTGTTGGATCACCTGGAACAGAGTTAGGCTTGTTGGTTAGCCACTGTGTGGATTCTCTGACTCTCTGATAGTAACAAGTACTCTTAACCACTGAGCTAGAGGCCAGAAGAGGAAGTCGGATCCCCTAGAACTGGAGTTAAGGACATGTGTTAGCCACCATGTGGTTACTGGGAGCCAAACCTGGGTCTTAACTGTGCTCTTAACTGCTGAACCATCTCCCTAGCTCTTTTTGTTTTCTCTTCAGGTTTTTTTGGTTTTTTTTTTTTTTTTTTTTTTTGTTTTTTTTTTTTTTTTTTTGAGGATAGGATCCCCAGCTTGGTGTGTAGCTTAAGATCACCTTGAGTTCCTCCTGATCTTCCAGGTTCTACTCCTCTGGCACGAATGATTCCTGTCTGTTTCAGGATTAGCATTTAATTTTTTCTTTTTTTTTTTTAAACAGGGTCTCCCTAGTCCTGTCCTGCTTGAAAGTCACTATGTGGACCAAGCTGGCCTTGATCTCACAGAGATCACCTACCTCTGCCTCCCAAGGGCTGGGATCAAAAGCATGCACCACCATGCCTGGCGTTAAAATAAATGTTAAGGGGCTAAAAAGATGGCTTAGTGGTTAAAACATTTGTTGGGCCCAGATTTGGTTTCCTCACCCACATGGCAGCTAATAACTGATGGTAACTCCATTTCCGGGGAATCTGATGACTTGTTCTGGTCTCCATGGGCACCGCATGCACATGGTGTGCTTATGTATAGCAGGGAAACACTCGTAAATATAATATAAAAATGTCATTTAAAGAAAATTCTTAACTAAAATAAATTTTAAGTGTACGATAGGACTTAATAGGGAAAGTAACTGGTATTTCCTTTAAGCTAAAATTTTGTTAAGTAGTAATAGGTTCATATTTTCCTCTAAAGTACTTGAATAACAAGAATACTTTTTTGTATAAGTAAATTTGAACATATATTATTGGGGTTAAATGTGAAAGGGCATTTGAAAGAAGGGGAAAGCCAGCCTGTTTACCTACCCATAATAAGGAAATACTATTATATTTTGGATAAATGTTTAATGCCACCCTTATAGAATTATTATTTTGCTTATTTATCTTTGTTTTGTTAATTTTAGGAACTTAAAAGGAGTTTAGAAAATCAAAAAGGAAGGAATATGGATGGTCAGAGCCCCCAGCAGCAGGTCTCACGATGTCTCAACACATGCTCAGAACCAAATGGACTCATTCCAGCACTGCCAAATGCACAGCCAGTTCTGCAGTATGGCAACCCTTACGCAGCACAGGAAACAAGAGGTTATTAAAATAGTTTGGGTTGGGGTTATCTGAATCTAAGATTTGTTTGACATTTGTGGAATTTGTCACATTAATTTTTAGTACTGCTACAGAAATAATTTAAAAGTAGTATTCCAGCTGGGTGTGGTGGCACATGCCTTTAATCCTAGCTCTTGGGAGGCAGAGGCAAGTGGATCTCTGTGAGTTCCAGGACAGCTGGAGCTACAGGTAGACCCTGTCTCAAAAAGACCAATAATAATAACAATAATAATAATAATAATAATAATATGCCATGAATACCTAGTCTTACTTGCTTACACTGCGGCTAGAGAGATGGATCAGTGGTTAACAACACTGGCTGCTCTTGCAGAGGACTTGGGTTCAATTCCCAGCACCCACATGGCAGTTAACAACTGTCTGTAACTCCAGTTCAGGCAATCTGATGCCCTCTTCTGGCCTCAGGCATTGTGGGATACCTACCTACTGCAGGCAGTACACTCATACACATAAAATAAAACTAAATTAAAAAAAAAAAAAAACAGACAAAGTCTTGCTCCATAGGCTGGCATTGAACTCTAGATGATTTTGCCTTGGTCTCCTTAATATTGGGACTATAGGCATGTGCCACTGTGCCCATCTTGCCCTCACTGTTTCCCTCCCCCTCTGCAGTGCTGGAGATTGCAGGGCCTTCAGTGCTCCAGAAAAGCATTTTACCACTGAGCTGTGCTGCCAGTTAGCTGACTTCATCCTCCCCTCCCATTTTTTTTAAACCTTTCTTCCAAAAATTCTTATTACAGATGGAGCAGATGGTGCTTTTTATCCAGATGAAATCCAAAGGCCACCTGTGCGAGTCCCCTCTTGGGAAGACAATGTTGTCTGCAGCCAGCCTGCTCGAAACCTTAGTCGTCCTGATGGTTTAGAAGACCCTGAGGACAACAAAGTAAATTCAGTTTTAATTGTCTGAACCTGCCTCTTGTGTTTTCTAGATTAGGTGGAGAGTTAAGGATATATGTCTGGAAAGACTGGAAACTTGTGTTTACTCATGATTTATCCTTTTGATTTCTAGAGAAGCCTGTGTTTAAACTTGTGAACCTAACTAATATTTTTTCAGGCTTACACTTTAGTATTTATATACATTAAAGTAAAAAATTAAGAGAATGAGCTCAGGATGTTGTAGTTAGTATTTAGTATAATCCTAATTATCACTTTCCAGGTAACTTCATACTCTTTTTTTTTTTTTTTTAAGTGTTTTTTGAGACAGGGTCTCCCTATAGCCCCAGCTGTTCTGGAACTCACTCTGTAGACCAGGCTGGCCTTGAACTCACAAAGATCCACCTGTCTCTGCCTCCCAAGTGCTAGGATTAAAGGCGTGCACCACCACTCCCGGCTCATACTCTTTTAATGAAAGAAGAATCAAACTATTATGATGTATACCAAAGTATAATACTGCTGTCTTTAGTGTAATATTTTTATCTTACTGTAAATTTTAAGATGAGCTCTATTCTTTTTCTTGTATAGTATTTTTATATTTTTATAAAATTCCCTGTTAGACATCCTTAGTATTTGTGTAACATTTCTTAGTCTGGCAGCAACATAATAACAATAATTGAATTGTCCTGTCATTTTTTTTTAAAAAAGATTATTTTTAAGAGGTGGTTTTTAGCCATTTAGTGCAATCTTATAGTGGCTTTTTTATTGAAAGTAGTCTTTTTTTTTTCATGGCAGCTCTTTTGGATTTCCTGTGCATTAAGATAAATTTAAAGGAAATGGTTTATCGTGCTCTTTGCAAGTACAGTGGTATCATGACCTGTTTCTCATTTAATCTAGTTTGCTGCATTTAATTGCTATTAACCTTTGCAGAAACTGATCAGTGTTCAGACAGGCATGGTTTTAGACCTAGTGTTCAGCACTCATAATGGAGAAAAATGTATTTCTCCCTCCTGCCTTTTGGCCTCATATGTCCATTAGTGGGAATAATTAGGAAAACTGTCAGAACTTTTGTAGCCTATTTAAAGTCTAGAATATCATCTTACTGCTTTTTTACACCTTTACTTTACATTTTGCATTTTTAATCTGATCATTCTTGGCACAGATGTTACATGTGACGGGACTTTGTCTTTCCTAGTCTTCTGCTTCAGTTTAATTAGCAGAATGTTCTTTCTGATCTATGTGCTTTGCCCTCCTGCAAACCCTTGAGAAGCAGTGTTAGAGTCTTGTGCTCATTTGCTGACATGCTTAGATTTGGTAATGAGATAGAAAGACTCTTTAATATGCATACCTGGTAATTATATTTTGTAATCAGAAGATTTTTTCACACTAGACGAAAAGTAATTTTTATGCACTTTTAAAATTATTGTAATATTTCATTTATTACTTTAATTTTTTATGTGAATGAGTGTGTTGCCTGAATGTGTAAGTCCCTCCATGCCATGCAAGGCCCATGGAGGTCAGAAAAGGGCAATGGGCTGGGCGTGGTGGCGCACGCCTTTAATCCTAGCACTTGTGAGGCAGAGGCAGGCAGATCTCTGAGTTCAGTGCCAGCCTGGTCTACAGAGTGAGTTCCAGGCCAGCTGGGGCTATAGGGAGCCCCTGTCTCAAAAACACCAAAAAGAAAAAAAAGCATCGGATCCCCTGAAGTGGAGTTATGGATAGTTGTAGCCACTTTGTGGGTACTGGGATTCGAACCCAGGTCCTCTGCAACCACTGAGCCATATATCTCCAGCCTGCAAATGAGTTTTAGTAAGAGTATGGAAAGTGGGCTGGAGAGAGAGAGCGCAGCTGCTAAAGGTTGAGGCTAAGAACCGCAAAAAAAAAAAAAAAAAGAGCCTGGAAAGCAAGTTTGAGTTGGTCTGTCCCTTCTGTTTCTTTGTTGTGGATATGGTTAAGGCTCCAGTGGATATCTTTGAGTCACAGTTGAGGTGTCTTACTTTTTCAACCGACTCTAGTGCCTATACTTACTGGGTGATATCACAATACTGCTTAAAGTAGAAACAAAATTTGAACCTTTTCAGTTTGTGAAAGCTGTGGGTTGTTTGTATTTTAGGTTGTTTTTTTGTTTTGTTTTTTTTTTTTTTTGGTCTTTTTGAGACAGGGTCTCCCTATAACTCCAGCTGTCCTGTAACTCACTATGTAGATCAGGCTGTGGTTTAAGTCACAAAGATCCACCTGCCTCTGCCTCCCAAGGGCTGGGATTAATGGCATGTGCCACCACGCCTGACTGAAAGTTGTGGTGTTTTGTTTTGTTTTTGTCTTTTTGAGACAGGTCTTGGACCCTATAGCTCCAGCTGGCCTGGAACTCATTCTGTAGACCAGGCTGGCCTTCAACTCACAGAGATCTGCCTGCCTCTGCCTCACAAGTGCTAGGATTAAAGGCATGCGCCACCATGCCCAGCTTAAAGACGGTTCTTTTTTTTTGTCTTTTCAAGTCAGGGTCTCCCTGTAGCCCCAGCTGTCCTGGAACTCACTCTGGAGACCAGGCTGGCCTTGAACTCACAAAGATCCGCCTGCCTCTCCCTCCCAAGTGCTAGGATTAAAGGCATGCACCACCACACCCGGCCTTAACCACCGGGTGCTGGGAATCGAACCCCGGTCCTCTGCAAGAGCAGTCTGTGCTCTTAACCGCTGAGCCATCTCTCCAGCATCTGAAAGTTGTGTTTTTTAACCACCTCTCAGATGTTGCTGCACTAGACGTTCTATACTTCCTCACTTTATAGACAACCTTAGCATTTTAGTCACTTTTTTGCTCCATAATATTCTCTAGGTCAAAAGAAAAACCCATTTTAAATATTCATCTCCTAACATGTTTAGTAACATTTAAAGAATACTATATCTAAATTAAATTTCCATTTTTAGTGTATTCTCAAATAACCATACTTACCAATGGGATGTGTTTTACCATTGGCCACTATGGAATCATACTAGACAAACTACTCAATTTTATTTCACATTAATTTTTATGTAGCACTTGCTTTATGTCACAGCTTCTACTAGAGACCTAGCTCCTCAAAGCTAGGGTGGTCAGGAGAGGAATGTCGGTAGCACCGTCTGAAGTTGAAATTGAGCTGTGGTGAATGTTTTAGATGGGATCTGACAATCACAGGATATTTCTGGGTATTTCTTCATAATTTAATACTCCTTAAAATTATACTCCCAGGGGCTGGAGAGATGGCTCAGCGGTTAAGAGCGACAACTGCTCTTGCAGAGGGCCTGGGTTCGATTCCTAGCACTACATGGCGGCTAAGAACCGTCTTTAGGCTGGTCATGGTGGTGCATGCCTTATTTAAAAAAAAAAATTATAATTCCACAGAATCCCCATGAATTTACTGTGGTCCCTAGGTACCTTCTTTCTCAACCTAGTTTTTGAAACCAGGACTCTAAGTCTCGTTGCCACTCAATAATTGTTTTTGTATATAAGCAGTAGTGGTATCTCTTAGGAGACTACAGACTTTACTGATTTACATGTGTGCGTGCGTGTGTGTGTGTGTGTGTGTGTGTGTGTGTGTGTGTGTTTTTCTATGGGCTGTATGTATATGAGTGTAAGTGCACTCGTGTTATACAGTGCCTGTAGAGGTCAAGGAGGGCACTGGATTCCCTTGGAACTGGAGTTACCAATGGTTGTTAGATGCCACGTGGGTGCTGGAAACCAAACCTGGGTCCTCTGTGAGAGCAGCCAGTGCTCTTAACTGCTGATCATCCCTCCAGCTCCCACCCTCTTAAATTCTACTTGCCTCATTTATTTAAGAGTTAACATTAAATAATGCCTCATTCTTTTGGTTATAGTAAATCTGTGTGATCCAGTGCTGAGCTTTGTGTTTGTTTGTTTGTTTGTTTGTTTGTTTGTTTGTTTTGGAGACCAGCTGGCCTGGACCTCTGGATATATCAGGCTGGCCTTGATTTCTGTGGTATCCGCCTGCCTCTGCCTCCTGTGTGCCAAGACTAAACAGGTGAGGGTCACCGCGCCTGGCGTGTTTCTTGCTTTTCCTTCTGCTCTTTGTTGATAACTGAGGGCCTTGCTTTTAACAGCCTCACTTTGCAATGTAATCTGCTTTTTTCATTGGCATGGATTTGGAAGTGAATTAGCCAAGCTTGAGTAGTAAAAAAAAATCACTTTATTTCCTCCATATCACTTTAATAGGAACAAAATTAAAATACAGAACTAAATGGTTTGCAAAAGCCATTGTCAGCTGGGTGTGATGGTGCATGCCTGTGATCCCAGTGGTCAGAAGGCAGAGGCAGCCGGGCGTGGTGGCGCATGCCTTTAATCCTAGCACTTGGGAGGCAGAGGCAGGCGGATCGTTGTGAGTTCAATGCCAGCCTTGTCTACAGAGCTAGTTCCAGGTCAGCTGGGGCTACAGAGAGACCCTGTCTCGCAAAAGACAAAAAAAAAAAAAAGGAAGAAGGGCTGGAGAGATGGCTCAGCACTTAAGGGCACTGGCTGCTCTTGCACAGGACTGGTGTTCAGTTCCCAGCATCCACATGGTGGCTAACAGCTTTCTGTAACTCTAGTTTTAGGGCATCGAACATTGTCTTCTGTCCTGCATGGGCATAACACAACACAGATGCATTTAGATTCATGCAGGGAATACACATGCACATAAAATTAAAAAAAATAAAATTTTTTTAAAAGAAAAAATGAGACCATTCTTAAAGTGTTTTCTGTGTTAATCCACTTGACATCCATCTGCTGTATAATGTGATAAAAATACAGCCTGTTTTTCCGAGTTCATATATCTCAACTTAAAGGCAGATGAACACTCAAGGTTCTAGACTGGAGCCCCCATTAGGAAGAGTGCTCTTCAGAAGGCACCATGTGAATTGCTTATCAGGAAGTGGTCCTAGAATGGCTTCATCATGGCAGTAAGCATATTAAGGGGAGATCTGATCGAACATTTCATGCATTAAGGGTGAGTGTGAGGCATTTTATTACAAGTTGGCTGCTTTGAAGACTTTTTTGCCTACTTTGTAGCTCAAGTTATCCTCTAAATAAGTGATATTTTTTTAATAAGCGATTTCTTATTTCATGAGAAGTTGCTATTCATTATAGCATCTAGAGTTAAATTTTTTCCTTTTTTTTTAGTATTTTTGAGAGGTAGTTCTTGGTATATAGCCCAGGCTGGCCTTAAATTCATGCTGATACTTCTTCATCCCATGTGCTAGGGTTATAAGCATGTTTTATAATACCCAGCCATAGAATTCTACTTATGAGTTCTTCCCTTTTGTGAAGTAAAGGATAACAAGGATAGGATTATATTGCCAATTTAAATGTGGCTTAGAAAATAAAAATTGCTTTTACTTTTTTCCCCTGCCAGGTATCGAAGAGGCAGGGTAACATTAAAAGTCTTATAAGTGTGGTATCTCACTTGCAATGCACATACTATTGGTTGATACATGGAGACTCACAAAACTCTTGTAAGTTGTTAGCTGCTTCAAAATGACCAAAAGTAGGTTAATGAGCATTTGATTCCATGTTCTTTTTGGTCTCCAGAAAGTTATGTTCTAATTTATGTATCTGGCATTAAGAATGATAGACGTGGGCTTGAGAGATGACCCAGTGGTTAAGGACACTGGCTGCTCTTAAAGAGGACGAGGATTCAGTTCCCAGTATTCAGGTGGCAGCTAACTGTCCTTAACTCCAGTTCCAGGGAATATTGATGTCCTTTTCTGGCCTCCTTGGGCATTGTATGACGTGGGTGTACTTAATATACATGGAGGCAAAACACTCCTACAATAAACAAAATTAAAAGAGTTCCTGAAGTTAAAACACCAAAACATGCTGTATTTTATTTTTCCCTTTCTCTATGATGTTTCAAAACTTTGAATTCTTTTTTCAAAGATGAAAAATTTTAAAGTTACCTGGATTACCATTACCAAAAGGTTTAATTTTTGAAACTTGTAAAATGCTTATGTTTTATCCCTCAATTTCTCAGGCTCTCATTATTATCAGCCCTGTTTTCTTTTTTGTACAACTGCAGCTTGTGAGAACCCCTGTCTATCTGTCTCTGTCTCTCTCTTTCTCTCTCTCTCTCTGTCTCTTTCTTTCTCTCTCTCTCTGTCTCTCTCTCTCTCACACACACACACGGTGCATTTCTTGTGATATGCATGAAAAGCAGTATTGTACTCCTTTTAACTTCAAGAAGGGAACATTGTCAGATAAATAGGTGGTCGTTTCTCCTGCCTCCCACCACGTACTCAGTTTTGTAAAGAGTATTTATCAGAGCCTACTGTGCCTGGTTATGGTATTAGGTCACAACACAAGAGCAGTTAACAGCTATTGAGAATCAAGAAAGTGACTGCTTTCAGTATTCGATGAGATTCTGTATCAGTGTAGGTTGATAGGTCTCTAAAGCTACTAGGAATGGGAATCCAAATTATTGTTTTCTTTGTGATTAAAATGCATCTGTGGATTTTTCAGTCTTGACAGCATATGAATAAAAAGTGAAATTTGAAATTTATTCTTCCACAGTTGTGTGGCTTATGGTTTTATGCATTGCTTTATTTCATGGTTTTCCAGTTGGTCTTTTGCTAATGTGTGCACCCAAGAATATATAGACACAAAAACTCAATATTAGTTTCCCTACATTTCTGCTTTCTGTATATTATACAGTATGTTTGTTAGCATCTTACTAGATTCTTGAAAATGAATAATTATTAAATGGGAATAATTAAAAAATTTTTTTTAATTAAAAAAAATTTTTTGTATGTGTATGAATGTACTGTCTGCTTGTAGGTTTGTGCACCCGAGTCATGCAATGCCGTAGAGGTCAGAAGAGGGTCTCAGATTCCCCTGGAACTGGAGTTCTCCTGGAATTGGAGTTACAGATGGTTCTTAGCCACCATGTGGGTGCTGGGGATGGAACCTGGGTCCTCTGCAAGAGCAGTTGGTGCTCTTAACCATTAGGCTATCTCTCCAGCCCTGGGAATAATTTAAAAAAACAATAATAAAAAAGCCGGGCGTGGTGGCGCACGCCTTTAATCCTAGCACTTGGGAGGCAGAGGCAGGCGGATCTTTGTGAGTTCAAGGCCAGCCTGGTCTACAGAGTAAATTCCAGGACAGCTGGGACTACAGGGAGACCCTGTCTCGAAAAGATAAAAAAAAATAATAATAATAATAAATAAAATTAAAAAAAAATAAATAAATGGGAATAATTAGAACAGAAAGTGAAAGTGGTCACCCTATCAGAATGGTAAAAGGTCAGTAAGAGTACCTGCATATAAGAGGCTTGGAAAGTTCTGTCTCAGCTTCACTCACACAAACAGGCATGGTATGTCTTGACTGAGTACTGCTTGTTATAGGTAGTATTTCTCATCAATGGTTTTGCTTTTAGTATTTGTGTGCAAGTAATCCTATTTTACTTCATAATGAGCCTCAAAGCACTAAGAAGTGGTGTTTGGCAACTTGGATATGCCAAAGAAA
The DNA here is from genome assembly GCA_009823505.1 of Rhizomys pruinosus. NCBI lineage: Eukaryota > Metazoa > Chordata > Mammalia > Rodentia > Spalacidae > Rhizomys > Rhizomys pruinosus. The sequence goes on from VZQC01012801.1 coordinate 102,291, forward strand.
TATCCATGAAGCTCTTCCTTTAAAGGGGGGAAATACATTTGATATGAATAGAAATCAAATTCGCTTAATTTTTGTCACAGTATATTATTTTGTTTTACTTAATTTTGTTGTTAGCTTCTTTTTTTTTTTTTTGGTCTTTTCGAGACAGGGTCTCCCTGTAGCCCCAGCTGTTCTGGAACTCGCTCTGTAGACCAGGCTGGCCTTGAACTCACAGAGATCCGCCTGCCTCTGCCTCCCGAGTGCTAGGATTAAAGGCGTGCGCCACCACGCCCGGCCTGTTGTTAGCTTCTTACCACGCAACTTTATCATAGGAATGTATAAAAAATAATTTTTAAAACAGTGGACTACGATCCTTAGTTTCAGGCATGCACCGTGGAACATATGCCCTGTAATGAGGGAAGAATACTTTATTTCAAAAAAGTCACACCATTAGAGTAATTCATAGTGAACTACTCTAAAATTTACTTTCAAACGTGTTTATGTGAAAAGTCCAGTAAATAATAGTAAAGGTAAAACTTTAATTGGATTTTACCTTTTTAGTGTCAATACATGATTATTTGAATTAAAGAATTTGTAATTGGGCTGGGTGTGCTGGTGTACACCTTTAATCCTAGCCTTCCGGAGGTGGTGGCAGAGGCAGGTGGATTTCTGTGCAGCCTGATCTACATAGTGAGTTCCAGGCCAGCTGGGGCTATGGGGAGACCAAAAAAAAAAGACCCAAAATTGTAGTAGGTTTTACTTTTCTCAAAAAGTTGCCTCTTTTTTAAGTTGCCTTTTTTTTGTTTGTTTTGGCCAGGAAGATGAGAATGTGCCTGTTGATCCTAATCCAGCAAATCAGCAATTACGTGGTCATGGACCAGGTTTTTGCTTTGATTCCAGGTAAGTTTTTTCCTTTGTAGAATTATATAGGATTTTGTAAGGTTAGTGGTTCTGAAAATATGGTTCCTGACCTACAGAAATTAAACTCAGGGTGAAGGACCCAGCTAGTCAAACTGCCTTCTGGATGATTATGATATATAATCCTTTGAAGAACCACTGGCATAAAGGCCTTTAATTTTTATTTTAAATTATGTGTGTGGGGGTGTGTGCAAATGAGTGCAGGTACCCCATAGAATGCAAAAGAGGGCATCATCTCACCTGGGAGTTGGAGTTACATGTGGTTGTGAGCCACCCCAGTGGGTGCTGGGAAATGAAGTTGATCCTCTTTCAGAGCAGTACTCTTTAACTGCTGAGCCATCTCTCCAGCTCCCAAAATTCTTAACTATTAAACCAAACAGGCACTCTTAGAAAATTGTGCCTTGGGCTCGTTCTTAGAGTTTTACAAAAACATTTTCTGTTAAAAAGTGGGGAAATGTTTGGCTAGGCCTCATTTCATTTATGTCTGACTTTGACAGATTTGTAACAAAAGGTGTGGGGTTGTCCATCCAATTGTTAAACTAGGTTTAGCGGCTTTATAAAAAGACAGCTACTATATACAATACCAAGAATTTAGAAGGGGGGAAAAAAGATTAAACATTATAATGGATTTGAAGCCAAGTTGTTTGGTATGAATTTCAGCCAACTAGATTAATGTAACCTTGTCTCATACTGACAATTGCTATTACAAATTTATTAGAAAATATGTAATTCTTTCATTTTCCTGTTTTCTTTTAAAGCTTTGATGTTCACAAGAAGTGTCCCCTCTGTGAATTAATGTTCCCTCCCAACTATGATCAGAGCAAATTTGAGGAACATGTTGAAAGTCACTGGAAGGTGTGCCCAATGTGCAGTGAGCAGTTTCCTCCTGACTACAACCAGCAAGGTTTTGAAAGGCATGTTCAGACCCATTTTGATCAGAATGTTCTAAACTTTGACTAGCCTTTATCATGAGTTAGTTCAATTTAGTAGTTAAAAAAAAAAATCACCTCAAATAGCCCAGTAAGGATAAGGAGACTAGAAGGTATCACTTCCATGGACCCTTTACTGCACTTTTCTGATCAAGAGCTTTGAGTTTGGTATTATTGGGGCCAGGGTCCATCTTTGACTTATCAATAAATAGAGTTTTAATCTCTATTAATCTTACTTGATTTAGGAAAAGTTCTTGTGTTTATATCTTTATTTATTCCCCAGTTAGCAAAATTGTGTGAAAAAAGACACAGGAATTATTTTAATGTTACCAAACTGAAAAAATATCTGTAATAGTGTTCTAGATTATTTAGCAGAATGTCTACAAGTTTCTTTTGACCTTGTTGACTGAGCATGACTACTAAATATTATGTAATAAAAAGCATTGATCATAATTGTTTTTCGAAGTAATTCTTTGGATATAGAAAAGGCCATAATTGAACCCATGAAGTTTTTTTAAATATCATTTTGAGCTATACGTAGAATGAGATCATACGCTTTAAGATATTCTTTCATATGTGAGATACTGTCTTTAGGAAGTAATACAAGGTATATTTTGTTAATTTTATGACAGATTTTAGTGTAATCAGGATGATTATTTTTAAACTATATTAAATTTGTATTTATAAATTATGAGAAAACAAAGATAAGTCAGCTGTCACCTGCTCTCATTAAATGACCTTGTACGTGGCGTTTGTGGCGTATGTATCAGTACCTTTCTCACATTTTCCCGAAACTATAAATTGAAAATAACATTCCTTAATAAGTGATTAAAATAGAATTCATAAACTAATGTGTTTCTTTAGTTGTATCTGCTGTGTAGTGTTCATTAATATTAAGATTTAGAGAACTGTAATATCATTGACAAATTTGCATTTATTTTTCATTAACCTAGCATGTTGGAGTCTTTCGCTTGGGCCTTAAAATTCTGAACTCTTCTTTTTATAAAGTGAATGTTAAGAATTAAAAGTACTTTTGTTGCTTTAGTAGTTACCAAAATGTTGAGGCCTATTTAAGATGTTAACTGAACATTCAGACTTAGTGGCATTCTGGGTTCTGGAGCCCTATTTGTGAACTATGAACATATGTTGCAGGTATTTGTAGGATCAGAATTTATGTATTATTAATTGAATCCTTTGAAAAGGTTTTTGGATCTAGGCATACCAATATGGGGCGTTCAGGTGTCAGCTTAACTAGGTAGTCCTGGAAAGCAGCAGCTGCACTGCAGTTCGTTTTAGCTTCCTATAAGTTTTTGTTTTTTTAGTCTTTTTGAGACAGAGTCTCTCTCTTCAGCCGACCTGGCACTCTCTGTGTAGACCAGGCTGGCCTTGAACTCACAAAGATCCGCCTGCCTCTGCCTCCCAAGTGCTGGGATTAAAGGCTTGTGCACCACCACCCCTGGCAAAAACTGTGTGTGTGTGTGTGTGTGTGTGTGTGTGTGTGTGTGTGTCTGTCTTGTCTGTCTGTCTTTTTTGAGACAGGGTTTCCCTGTAGCCCCAGCTGGCCTGGAATGAACTGTGTAGACCAGGCTGGCCTGGAACTCACAGAGATCCACCTGGGATTAAAGGCATGTGCCACCAGGACCCACCTGCTTCCTGTAAGTTTTATCACAGAGAATACTTAGGTAAATTATGGTCAACAAGGGGCTGAGGAGATGGCTTAGTTGGTAAAGTGCTTGCTTTGCTGCAGTCAGATCCCTATAAAAAGCCCCCCTCCCCCCAAAAAAAAGGCCTATAGCAGCATACGCCCTGAGCTGGGGAAGCAAGCAGTAAAGGAGGATCCCTGGAGCTTGCTGGTCAGCCAGTCTAACCGAATCTGTGAGCTCCAAGTTCAGTGAGAGTCTCCCTGTCTCAAAAATAAGGAATGTGGTGAGTCATTAAGGAATGATACCTGACCTTGGCTTCTGGCCTCCACACAGTGTGTACACATACAAACCTACATATATACATGCTCAACACTGTGGGTATTTCAGTTGCAGTTAGTGTGACCCATGTTAACCTAAAATTACTCTCTGAATATTATACTACTCCTAGAGTGAAATGAGAATATTCATCTTACTAGCATTTTGAACCTAGCGTTTTAAAAAAGTGTTTAGCCCCAAGCTTTTAACTAATTTATTATTTATAGAAAAGTAAAACATTAAGGGAAGAAAATCTTTATCCTCTAGATTCTGCAAAATAATTGGGAGCCCAAGAGAACAAGGCACTGAAGAGCTGAATTAATTCCCTCAGTAAACTTGATACTGGTTTTTGTAATGGATACTAATTAAAATAAAGAGGCATGTTTATTTTGGGTCAGAGGCAGTTTATTTTAAATGTGACTTTATTTACATTTATTAAGCAGCTTTTCTTGATAGGAATTTTGATTAAATTGCCTTCAGTTCTAAAACTTCTGTTCCTTTCAAACTTAATGTGCTCTGTCCCCAACAAAACATACGAAAATATAATTTAAAGCACAGTTTTCACAGACACAGTACAGGTACATTCACTATACACGGTATAACAAAATATTCCCATCCTTACCTGTTTAGTAATACTGTCACAATGAATAAGTAAATAGAAATCAGACTTTATCATTGAAAGAAATTTAACATGCACAATGACTACTTTTATGAATGTTTAGCTGTTGAACTACTGATCCAGCCTGCAGTTTCTTGCACTAAAAGGAGCAAAGCTAACTAATAATTGCTGGCCTGAAACTTTTGTTTTGGCAACTAGATAAATATGGAACAGTCAAGTAGGGCCTTCTTAATGTACCAACTAGTGCATTCTCATGTCCAGATCACCCTATATCAACACATGGGCTAACACTGTGTATTTGGGACCAAGACTACTCTTCAGAGAGAGCTGAGGAAATTTTTAGTGGTCAGTTATCTTTATAAATACTTTAAAATTCCTCGCTGTGAGGTATTCACAGCTTAGGAATATAGAAGTGTATCCATTTGTTCAACAGAATTGAGAATTATCTTTTTTAAAATATGGACAATTGAAGGTCCCCTGCTCCCCAGCCACATGTAAGACTTTTTTCATCAAATAGGAACATGGGAGGTAAGTTATTTTGGAGGGAATTTGAGTTTGCATTTCACCAGTTTGTACTGTGGGCATTAGCTGTATCAGAGCAATTCTATTTTGTATTAGGCAACTGGTAAACTCTTGTGTGTAAGGAATAGCACTTGGGAGAAAAGAATACTCAAGGCATGATGGTTCTGTCAGTGAGAAAAATTTCAGGAATGGTCCAGATGTATAGGTCATTCTCAGTAGTTGTATTAGTCTGCAATTTGACCACCTGCTGCAAGAAGCACTTAATGTCATTAAGGCTTATTTTTATATTCTGGCAAAATGTTTTCTAAAGCTAAACAGATGTTTTGAATGAGAATTCAGACATCTACAATGTTATGGGAAAATTTCTTCAAAAGAATCCCAAACAATGAGTATGAAGAAGGAGCGATAGGGGTCTTAATAAAAATGGTCCTCTTTCAAACATGCTTGCAATTTTATTTCAGATTTGCAACCCACAGGTCTGTCAGGGCAGTAGTTGCAAGAATTGGCAACATAAACATAAAATTGTTGGCAATAGAGAACTACAAAGTGCTTTCAGACTTCATCTGATGATGAAGCTGTAACTAAATTTCATACACACAAAATTTGCATCTAAGTATTTCAAAGTGTTTCCTAACAGATTTCAGGGGAAATTACTTCACTAAACTGGTATCTTGGTCCACAAGTAACACTAGGTATAAATTGAATCTCTTGCACCCAGCAGGCACTATGTGTTAAAATTAATGAGTGAACTCAATTTTTTTTTTTTACAAAAATGCCATTCATAACACTAAAATGATTGGTAAGTCAGATGGCAAGAGTTTCAGCTTTTAAAGGGCAAAGGATTTGCAAGATAATATAAAACACAAAAGCATACCTTTTATGCATGTTATTTAAATATGAAAATATTTTAGCCTATTATGTTAAACATTCTTTCTTATAATATTTCCATTACCTAAAGTCTTTCTACTCACAAATACTAACTCCATTATGTAAGGCATGGTAACCACTTTGATAATGAAGGTATTATTTTGGTTATATGTGAGTTGATGTGTTGAAAAACTTCAATCACATTACAATCTTGAAAAACATGTCAGTGCCAGCCCCCCCCCCCAACCTTTGACATCACTGCAGTACAACTAAGCAATATGCAACATGCCCTCAGTTTTATTTTTTGGGGGGGAAATGTGCTGAAGAACCTAGAGCTTTTTTGTTTAGCACCTTATATCAAAGTAATGAGAATGGGTGATGATTACATGTGCAAATGTACAAAATCAGTGACTCTACAAAGATACATCATTCCAAAATTACAGAAAAATTTAAAGCATGCATTTAATTCTTTTCATTAAAGGGCTGCTGAATGCTTCCCCTGGGAAAAAAAAAAAAAAGGTGGCTGTTTTCAAAATCAGCAACTGCTGGTGAGAATTTCTTGGCACAGTTATGACCAGCGTGTTATTGCTGCATCTTCCTGATAATCTCAGCCGACACCGGGGGATGGAAGTTGATTGTGTGGTGCCGCAGGCCCTGAGCTGTCTTGTAACTCTTCCCACACCGACATTTGAATGGTTTGCGGACTCGAATCTGTGTTCGATGACCATTCTTAGCATGGTACTTTATCCCATTCACATTCTGTGGAGAAGACAAAAAGATTTTACCTGTTAGAGTTGCAGAATGTCCTGTCACACTTGGGACAAACCTTAGCATGGACCTAGATTCCAGAAAGACATCTGTAGAAAGGGTAGGCTCATTCATGGGCTTCAGTCATAAGCCCTTCAGGACAGGCTGATTTGTTAGTCCTGGGTGGTATATACCAGGTCATAGACAAAGGAAACGTAGATATGCCTGAATTACTCTGAACATCAAAGTGCAGATTTCTTCCAAGTTTTATGTAATATATTTTGGGCTCACAGACTACAGAAGAAACATTTCCTTGGCTTAAAAAGTTTTGCTTCGGGGCTGGAGAGATTGCTCAGTGGTTAAGAGCATTGACTGCTCCTGCGGAGGACCCAGGTTCGATCCCCAGCACCCACATGGCGGCTAAGAACCGTCTGTAACTCCAGTTCCAGGGGAGTCCGCCGCCCTCTTCTGACCTCTGCGGCATTGCATGACACGGGTGAACCAACCTACATGTAGACAGTACATTCATACACATAAATAAAAATTAGAAGTTTGCTAATAATTTTTCTGCTCTGAAGACAGTTAATGGACAGTCCTATAAACATCTGTTCAGAATGACTAACACAATATCTTTCTAAAGAAAATAAAAACAGGGTAGATTCTCAGAGTTGATTTAAGACTTGTGTAAGTTTCTGGTTTGGAACTCAGCTTTGCTTCCAGACTACTGTGTGTGATAATAGCTGCTTACCACTTCTCATCGTGAGTCTCTGTCCATTCTCTGATGCCACTATGCCAGCAACTTCTTGCTCAGATTTTGTCCTGCTTCAGCATAGTTGTGTTAAGAGCCATGGACAGACTAGGCCCTGACTTTTTAATGATGTATTGCATTGAAAAGAAATGTATTTACATTTTTGAAACTTTAGATTATATATTAATCCCAAGATGAACAAAATATGATTGGATTTCTTAGTAAGGGATGTCAAGAATCTGGATGTTAATATTTTATCAGAATGCTTTCAGGTAATGAGTCGATAATCAATTTAACAACCTAAACAGTTAATATTGCTCATCCAGTTGAAACACTGGAAACAAGTTCTTGGTGATTTGAGAAACAGAGTGGTGATAGTTGAACGTCTTAATTTCCAAGTCAATTATTGTTAAATTAGAGAATGGGGAAGAGAACAGTTTGCAATTTGGTGGTGACCACAGGTTGCTCAGAGGCTAAGCTGTTACTTAAATATCACCTAGACCGAGTCCAGTCTTCTTTCCATTTGATAAGATGCCTTTATGAGTTTGCAGACTATGTATTTCTGCTGCCATTTGGTAAGTAGCGTAGTGCCTGGTTGCGCAGTACATAGTGGGAGTGGATTTGTTAAAATAGCATCTCTCCACATGTGTCACTATTTGGGAAGAAGCTGGGAAGGCTGCTGTTAAAAATAAAGACAGGGCTGGAGAGATGGCTCAGCAATTAAGAGAACTGTCTGCTCTTGGAGAAGAGTGGTGTTCAATTCCCAACATTCATGTGGTGGCTAACAGCCTTCTATGACTCCAGTTCCAGGGGACTCCAATGCCCTCTTCTGACTTCTGTGGGCATTGCACAACATGGGAGAACGTATGTACATGCAAGCAATATACTCATATGCATAAAAATAGCAAAATGTTCTTTAAAATAATACGGCCATGGAAGTTTTCCCTATTACAGTTTCCTCTTAATAGTTGCAGCAAATATGTAGAAAAACCTGCATGCCAAGCCTAGGGGTCAAGCAGCCACCAGGAGCTCTGCTCAGTCTTGGATTTGGCCAGTGAGTGAAGCAGAAGGATAAAAGGCCTCTGCTTTGAATGCCTGGCACTAGGGCTTCTGAACCTTCTGTGCACTGGTCCTCCCCACTGCAAAGGATTAACCCCATCCTCGTAAAAGGCATGTTGGGGAATTTAGAGCTTGGGCAGGACTACACAGACCCACTAAGGTGGTAGACAGGTATGCCCTGCCAGCCCCTCAGTGTTCCAGCCATGGTGGCTGAGATGCACACACATGGTTGACAGTAGACCCACCTGTCAGGCCAGCAGAGCCTTAAGATTACCTCAGCCTTGGCTGGTGTCTTACAGCAACTACATGCAGATGACAACTACCTGACTTGACTAGTGAACTCAGAACTGTAAAAGATAATGTAACCTATGGGTGATATGTTGGGGAGAGAGAGGAAAACTATTACCCTAGCTCTGGGTGTGGTGGCACATGCTTTCAGTCACCACACTCAGGTGGCAGAGGCAGGCAGATCTCTGAGTTCAAGGCCAGCCTGGTCTACATAGCAAGTTCCAGGCCAGCTTGGGCTACATGGAGACCCTGTCTCAAAAAGACCAAAAAGGAAGAAGAAAAGACTCCTAGGACTGGGGGGTGTAGCTCAGTGGTAGAGCACTTGCAGCCCCCCCCCCCGCACCAGCACTGCTAAAAACCTAAAGACTCAAATACGATATAGACAGTTGTCCTTTCCCTAACAGCTGCTAGAAATATTTTCGTGTGCTTGCTAATGATCTTATTAGCTTAGCGAATATTCACTTAATATGAGTCATTTTTCTGTGGGTGAAGGGTCACCAAGTATTTCATGTCGTTCTCATAGGCCTGTTTCAGGGTGGGTCAGTGTGAGCCCAGCTTCCCCTTGCTCCCCTTCATTCATACCGTGCCATGATAAACCAAAACGCATCTGCCAAGAAGTAGAAAAGGCAGAGTGATTGCAACCACACCATAACTTAGATAACTCAGCCCAGTTCTTATTACTCAGGCCAGGGAAGGTTTGAAGCCAGGCATTGAAACCCAGTCCAAGAAGCACACCCATAGTTCACCAGGATTGAAACCCAGTCCAAGAAGCACACCCATAGTTCACCAGGATTGAAACCCAGTCCAAGAAGCACACCCATAGTTCACCAGGATTGAAACCCAGTCCAAGAAGCACACCCATAGTTCACCAGGATTGAAACCCAGTCCAAGAAGCACACCCATAGTTCACCAAGAGTGGGACAAGCTGGAGTCCCAAGGCCATGTCCTGGCTGTATGTGAATACTGTTCTCTGGTTGTGACAGAACAGCACTACCACGCCCTATAGCAGCAGCTTTATTTCGGGGGGGGGGGGAGGCCAGTTGGATATTGGAAGCATGTTCTTTCCCTGGATGGCCAAAAACCACGCTGTAACATCACTGTTCCTGTGTTAGGTATGCTAGTATCTGTGGGATGGCATTATCACATGTTAGGTACAGTCAGGTAGTGTGTGTGCTGTACGTGCACATCTGTGTGTCCATATGCATGTGGAGGGAGCCAGAGGAGCACCATGGGGAGCCTGCTGTCCTTTATTCCCTTGAGACAAGGTCTCACTGAACCTGAGGCTAAGATGGCAGCTAGCAAGCCCCAGCAATCCTGTCTCTGCCTCATAGCGCTGGGGGTGCAGGCTGTGTGCCAGGTGCTGGGATCCAAACTGAAATCTTCTTACAAGAAGGCAATGAATGGGAAAGCAAGGAGAGCTTCTAAGAGTCACTGAAGTTTGTGATTATATCAATCTTGAAATGAGTTTTCATCTTTCAGAAATATTAACAAATATGAGTCAGAAACTTAAAAACGAAATGCTCAAATTCTCCAGTCTGTAAAATGAGGTAAGGGAATCAGGCTTCGAAAGGGCAAAGAGTTAAGAACTTATACTGGCTGCCTGATGTCAGCTGATGAACAACTCATGTTTCAGGTGAGTTGCCTAAATAAAATAAGCTATTCGGCTCCAGTCTGCACCTCCTCAGGGAGCACCCAAAGTCCTAGGTACTCCAAATTAGAGCAGACAGGTGGTGGTCTTTGAAACTCCTTCCAACCGTGATGGAGGACTGGAGAAGAGTCTGAATTACAGTGTATTCTGATCCTGGGCTAGCACAGAGAAGAAGGTGTAGACCGGGACTTAGGGGAGAACTCAAGTGGGGAGTGAGAGTCCTCCCGTCAGCACCTTCTGTCCTTACCAATTAGGCCAGTCAGTGGGCAAATGAGGGTGTTCAACGGCAACTTGATGTCTAGATGCTGAGCTGGGCCCTCTATCTGTCACTGTTTGATCTTTGTTGTTAGTACAGGCCCAAATACTGATTATATGTGACATGTGCCCTAGATGGGGAAAACCGTACCTCAAGTTCCTGAGGGCCTTGGTGTGCTACACAAAGGAAGTGCTGAGGCTGCCTGAGAATTGAGAAGAGCGAGGGAACAGCAGCTGAGACAGCAGCGACTTGCAGCAGCTGCAGAGGCAGGACTGCAGGGGCCAGCCCTCACCACCACACTTAACCTGGCCATAGCCGGTGAAGACTGGTCAGGAAGAAGCACTGAAAAGAAGCTCTCTTCCCTCTGGTCATGAATGTGCTCAGTGAATATGTCAGGATTTAGAGCACAGTGAAGAACAAAGGTCATGCAAGCATACTGCTCATGGCAGAGAGCTCAGCAGTTTTCCCGACTGTGTGTGTGTGTGTGTGTGTGTGTGTGTGTGTGTGATGAAGGCACCCTTTTCCTGTGTGATGTTAAAGTTTTCCCGACTGTGTGTGTGTGTGTGTGTGTGTGTGTGTGTGTGTGTGTGTGTGTGTGTGTGTGTGTGATGAAGGCACCATTTTCCTGTGTGATGTTAAAGTTTTCCCGACTGTGTGTGTGTGTGTGTGTGTGATAAAGGCACCATTTTCCTGTGTGATGTTACCTAGTTAGCATTCCCTCATAGTTAAATATTTCTTGGAAATAGGATTTTGTTTGCAGAATTCAATTACGTTTCTCTGTTAGATGTTTAGTATTTATTGCTGCAGCTAGCCTAGAACTGGCTATGTAGCCCAGGCTGGCCTGGATCTCACAGAGATACATCTTCCTCTGCATCTCATTAAAGGTATGCACAACTACACCTGGGAGCTTTAGTATATCTTAAATAAGTGCCTGACTTTTAAGTGTGCTGACTTTGTTGATACACAGGACAAGTTTCTTGTGGAGCTGGGGATAGAACCCAGGGCCTTGCACATATTAGGCCGGTGCTCTGTCACGGAGCCACACTCAGTCTAGGTAAACTTTTAAAAGAAATAGGGAGTTAAAGATTATGTACACACCGAAGGCTGTGATTATTACTGCCAAGCTCCTGCCTTGTGTTCCCATTAGGGCTTTCAGGAGAATCTTTAGAAGATTTGGGTCCATCTTGGTGGGAAGAAAGGCCCAAGAGCCCACTTGTAGGAAAACCCCAAGCTACAGAGCTGCTCAACTATGTGGGCACTGAAAGTCTACCTGTGTGCCTGCTGCATTCTCTATAAAGTAGAATCCAGGGACATGGGGATGGGGGTTGGAGTGCTTATTCTGTCTTAACATTTCTTGACGTCACAGAACATTTAATCCTTTATCACTAGAATGTAAAACTTAGCAAAAGAGAAAAAAACGTTGAGCACTTGGACCTGGTTTTACACTTCCTCCCAAAGTGGGGGGGCGGCAGGTGAGAGGTGGGTGTTGCTGGGAGCTGCAGAGGTGGGTGGGGCCATCCAGGCAGGGAGCATTGGGAGGGATTTGAAAACAGGCTACCACGTGTGGGTACCAGGTGTCAGCAGGGCCCGCCCTTCCTCTTCTCGAGGTGGCAGTGTTTATGCTGATTCTCAGGCTCCCTCCCACACTGGGACTGGTGTTCGGTTCTAGGAGGGGACTAAGTGCTAGAATAAAGCAGTGCACATCTACACACAGCGCAGGCGGCACTTCTGCAGTGCTGGGTAGGGTGAAAGCCGCAGTCTAGAGTGGGCATCTGGAACCCTTGCAGAGACCCCTTCACAGTGGAGGAGGCATTTGGGCTGTGCCTTGAGAAAGAATTACAATGATCTGGGGACAAGAAAGTGTGGAGCCCAGAACATAGAACCCAGAGCACACCTCTGCCAAGACTTGCACTGCAGGCGATTAGCGGCAGCAGAGCAAGGTCCCTGCTCCCCATTACCCTGCCCTCCATTACCCTCACCTTTCTTTAGGGCAAAGGTTAACCATTGAAGACAACAGACTTTTACTGGCCTGGAGATGGTACTAGAGGAATCTGTGTTAACGAAGCTTTTCTAACTAGCTGTACTGGCCATTTGTTTCCCTGCCCACATGTTCTTTGCTGGAAGATAATACAGGCTGGAATTCAAAGCCATCTCTGAAAACTCATTAATTCCTTGACTGTTTCCTGTGTACATATGAACCATACATGTTAATACATTTATGTTTGCTTTTTTCTTACTAACCTATCGTTTGTTACAGGGATCTGCCATTATAAAGTGTGTGCATGTGTGTGTGGGGGGGTAATTTTTCTTCCCCTAATAAAGTTCTGAAGGGGCCATCCTAGGCAAATGAAAACACACGGGCATGTGGCCCTCGTACTGGGGCTGTCCCCTACTTTGTACTCCCAACATGAAGTCCAGGAACCTCCTCAGCTGCAAATGCTACTGAAGTGATGAGCTACTCCTGAGCCTGTGTCCAGGACACTAACTCTCCAGAGACTCCCTGCTAAACAGGGCAGAAAATTAAATCAGACTGGTCCTGGGAAAAAACAAGATGGTGGTGGCCTTCTGGAGTCTGCCTGATTCCAGAGCACACCAGCTCTCTACTGCACGCCTTACAACCAGTACCACAGCCAAGGGTCACGCCACAAGGATGAGTGAGCACTTTGTCACAACGCAGCTGCTGCTCAACTCCAGCAACTCTCCTGCAGACCGAAGCTTGAGCTGTCCGTGGGGAGGCGTGGCCAGGGTCTCTTCTTGTCTGGTGCATCGTTACTGGGCGATCTGGCCCAAAGCCAACAGCCTCTACAGCTAAGGGTTACTAAATTTTTTCTTGGCCTTAAAAGGAGAGAACATTCAAACCCCTGTCAACCCAGATCTAGATAACTAAAGGAGGAAATTGCTGGAAGCCTGAAAAAAAAAAATCAGAAGGTTAAAAGGAAGTAGAAATAACTAGGGAAAGGATATGAGCAGGAACAGATTGAAGCTGGAGGGGTGGGCGGGAGCGCGCCCTGGCGCTGGTTCCCCTCTCCTGTGCTCTGCCTTAGTACAAGTCATTACTTGGTTGCCGTTTTAACACTGGGATGCAAGACAGTGCTTCAGCAGTGTTCAGGCACCTGAGAGGAGGTGGCCAGGGGAGAGAACAGACATTCAGTAAGGCAGTGCAGCGAGGAGCTGCCCTCTGGGATGCCCCTCTCTACACCCTTGAATTGTGCATTGTGATGCAACTGTTAGCGGCTCCTTTTCTCCTCTGCCACCTCCAAGCTTTTGTGTGTGCATCTGTTCTGATGTGTCCTGACCTGGGCTCAGCACCCCTTCAGGAACCTGACAGGACTCTCACATCTCACATCTCTGCCTGGGGTTTGCATTTCAGTTTAAATGAAGACCACCTGGCCTTCACCCGCTAAAATCCTGACCTTTCGGGGGCTGGAGAGATGGCCTAGTGGTTAAGAGTGCTGACTCCTCTTGCAGAGGACCCGGGTTCGATCCCCAGCACCCACATGGCAGCTGAAAACCGTCTTTAGCTCCAGTTCCAGGGGAATCCGATACCCTCTTCTGACCTCTGCGGCATTGCATGACACGGGTGCACAGACCTACATGCAGACAGTACATTCATACACGTACAAAAATAAAATAAAGTAAAATTATTAAAAATAAAATCCCGACCTTTCAGAGAGCTGGTGAAACCCTGGGTTGCCACCTTTGTGATAGACACATGCTTTTTGCTTTTGTAACAGAAGAGATGAAAATTACTAGGAATGATTTTTTTTTTAAGTATTCAGAGACATCTTTAAGAAGCACTCATGTTACGTGTACAGACTGGGTAACTTAGCATGCCTTCAGGTCTACCAGGCATGCTTATGGTTTTTGATCTTTCTGTTTCAGCTGAATTTTAAAGAGCAGCTGGTACCTGTGGGAAGTTGCTGTAGGCACTTCTTGTTAGTTTTTGTTTTGCTGTTTTGCCTCTAGGAGTTTTCTCAGTAGAAACCTTAGTGGCCCCAGCTACTGAGGTCACCTGCAGCCTGTAGAGACACAGCGGATGGACAGGGTAGAAATGAAGTGAGTGGCTTGGTGAGGGGGCATTTCTTTCCCCCCCATCTTTTATGGGAGGGGAAAGGGGGGCAAGAGGTGCTTCAGCAGTTAGGTAAACACACACAGCCGTGTTTTCCAGAAGGGCTCCGAGAACCAGCTGGGGCTTTTACAACCTCAGAGTGGTCTTCTGTGAACCACCTGGAGAGCTATCCCTTGCCAAAAGTGTTTGACAAATAAATAGGTTGACACAGTCGATGATGGTTCTGCGGTACTGCACAAGGAGGGAGCCCAGGACCGTATGCATGCTCAGCTTGTCTACTGCAGAGTTCCACCTTGGGCTCCTCCACTGAATATGCTCACAGGCTCTTAATATGACATGGACTTTAAGAATTTCAAAGACGTAGTCCTACAAAAGACCTCTTTGACCTTCATCTCTCCACATAGGTCAAAGGAGGAGAAAACCCTGCCAACACTGAGAGCTCCAGCCAACATTTACCCCAGGGCACGAGAGATTATACTCGACGGCCTTGTGCCCATGAACACAGGAGAGGGGGCAGTTATCTTGCAAGTGTTCCTTTTCCAGGGAGTGATGCCAAGCAGAGACCTCTACCTTGTATCTCTTTTTACATCCAGGAACTGGGCAGGCAAAAGGCTTCTCTTCCCCTCCATTCATGCACATGGAGCTGAGGATGGCTTCCGAGCTGATGGCACTCTCTGTGGTCCAGGACTCATCGCTGTCTGACTCCTCATAGTCCACCTCCTCCTCGTCATACTCGCTGCCTGTGGAGCAGAAGAGAAACACAAGGACTGTCAGAAGCTGTCACCTCCCATAGGTCTGCCATGACAGCATGGCGAGGGCGTTCTAGACCCAGAGGAACTGCAGGGGAGGAGGAGACCAGGCTAAAGGCTTCCCAGCAGCTCGTGGCTAGGAGCTGACAGCCAGGATGATGTTCTCTGACGGCGTGGCTATAGGTAGCTGCAAAGGTACCAGGAAGGTTCTGAGGGCCCAGGTACAAAGAACCAGTGATCTCTGAATATGTCAATGAGCAGAATCCTGGTCTCTTAGTTTTATGCTATCCCAGCCCAGAAAACACAAACAGCCCTGGAACTAAATTGCACTTCACAGTGTTTAGGTATTTGGACTGAAGAGGGAATATATTTTGGATCTTTAGCCTTACAATGTGAGCTGGGAAGTTTATGGAGGGCATCTGGGAACTGAAGGGGCATCACCCCCAACCAGAAGGCAAGGTGGACAGAAGTAATTCCAAGTGCTCTGAGGTTGTACTACAGCAGCACAAAGCTGGTCTGGCTTCGGGAAGAGAAAGCTCTTCCTTCCCACCCACCTCCTTGGCCTTTCAGTGGCACTCAGTTCCCAGGGGCCTGACTGTCACACCACACAATCAGCCTAGAAGACCAACTCTCAGATTCCTAGACTAATGGCTCTGCTCAGAACGGAATTACGAATAGACTTTCCTGACTTGAAGACAGCAGGGAGGGACAGAGAACCACTTCAACAGCAGCCCTGTTTTACTCTTTTTTTTTTTTTTTAATGAGGCCCAAAGTCATTTATTTTGCACTTTTGCACAATACAACCCTGAAGGACATAATTCTACAGATCATAAACAGTGTAAAATAATATGTTGACAAGTTCTAATGCATTTACAAGCCCTGTGGAATAAATAGGAATTATAGCACAACATTAATAAGAATTATATGGTAGCAATTACAGTTGTGAAATTCGTCCTCCAGGTGTGAGGCTAAATTGCACCAGGGGCCTGCCTGGGTGCTTCATAGGCTTGCTCTGCAACATCAATTATTTCAACACCAAATATTGACACTTTTATTAGGTTTCATTTTAATAGGCATTAATAAGACTGTTTGAAGAGCAGTTGAGCCAGGAACCAAGCACACCAGCATCTAAGGCTGAAGGTTGAGGCTCCAGAAAGGAAGGGCCCTTGCATTTATTGAGCTCCTACTATGTTTCAGGCATGCTTTGTGCATTATCTCATTGAATCCTGCAGTAACCCTATGAGGTGGGGATTACTGTATTATTACAGGAGGAAACTAAGCCCTGGCCATCCCAGGCACTCATGCACTCTCTACTAGCGATGGCGGGATGTCTCTGCTTCCCAGTTGCTTCCTGCCCCTAACCCAGCAGTCCCCTCAACCTCCTCCAGGCTGCTGGTTGTCACTGTTTACCACTCAGGTAGAACTCAATCTGTTTTCTGCTTTGAAGCCTGCTAAACTCTTGGAAAGGGTTGGAGGACAGTCTACAGACAAAACATTTTAGCAAAAATAAGCTCTGGTCAGGCTGGAGAGATGGCCTAGTGGTTAAGAGCGCCAACTGCTCTTGCAGAGGACCTGGGTTCGATCCCCAGCACCCACATGGCCGCTGAGAACCGTCTTTGACTCCAGTTCCAGGGGAATCCGACACCCTCTTCTGACCTCCGAGGCATTGCACAACAGGGGTGCACAAACCTACATGCAGACAGTACATTCATACACATAAAAAATAAAATAAATACTAAAACTTTTAGCCGGGTGTGGTGGTGCACGCCTTTAATCCTAGCACTCAGGAGGCAGAGGCAGGCGGATCTTTGTGAGTTCAAGGCCAGCCTGGTCTACAGAGCCAGTCTGGTCTACAGAGCGAGTTCCAGGCTAGCTGGGGCTACAGGGAGACCCTGAAAAAAAAAAAAAAAAAAAAAAAAAAAAAGCTTTGGAGTTAAATGTAGGTTTCAGTCAGCCCTGCTGTTCATGACTATAATACCCCCTCCTCCCCAAACACAACCCCCCTCAAAAAAAAAAAAACAGTTTGGGAAATGCTCCCACCAGATAACACTGGGGTGCCACTTGGTCCCAGCTCCCCCAATCTGTTGTTGAGCCAGTCTCTAACTCTGTTTCTAAGTAGGCCATTGCTTAAGACATTTTACTCTTAAACAAATGCCACATGCTGGTGTCCTTTAAATTGCTTGTTAGAAAACTATAAATGCTATTTCACAAAGCTCTTCCAGCAGGACTTCAGAAAATAAGAATGAATAATTTACCCATCTAATTGGACTAATTTGTTAACCTGAATACCAAGAGCCACTCAGCATTCGCAGCTCCCGGGGGGGTGGGGGGTGGGGAACGTCCTTAATGAAGCCCAGCAGAAGATAAAACTTTGAAACTCCACCGGATCAAAAGGGAGCAGACCCTGAGAGGGAGTCCTGGAAACCACATGGCCTCCAGCCCTAAGCAGGACAGGCAACGACCTCATAATGTAGAGTCTTTTCAGAGCCAAAGGTATTGTAACGGAATGCATAAATTGGCAGTGTCTGCAGTGTTCTGAGCAAACATACACATACCCCAGCCACTGTTATACTACAGGTGTGTAGGGTATGTTACATGAAACGAATCGACTCTTTCCTTAGAACAAAGACGTGCCATCAAAGCACTGGACTCACATGTTGGCTGAGGGACAGACTACATGGCTTTTATTTTCCATGAAATTGGTAAAAAATCTCTTGTTTTCCAGGTTTAATTTAAAGATTAGAATTATTGGCAAAAGAACATGCAACATGGGAGGGCTGACATGTCCTAAATGCTTGAAAAGGGTGTGTGTGGGGAGTTAATGTGAGAAGGATAGTATGATATGGGGGTGGGGGTGATATACTCAAAGTACATTATATACTTGCTTGAACATGGCCTCTCATTACCTTGTATCAGTCATCATCATCATCAATCATTAGTAGCAGCAGCAGCAGAAGCAACAAAGGTTTGGGAATCTTTACCAAAAAAATGCAGGAAGGCGTCCTGGCTCTTCGGCACTGGTGGACAGAAATCTGTCCACATCTCCCATCTCCATAAGGCCAGAGTCTGTGCTGAGCCACAAGCTGGTCCTACGCGTTGCCCTTCCTTGACAAATTATGTGAGCCCAGGCAAGCAACAACACCTTTCTGAGCTTCAACCTCTTAGGTAAGGATTCATCAGTTTCAAAGTGACATTTACTAATGTTGGAGTTGCCACAAGAAATGCATTTTAACCTGCTACATCACATGTAAAAACTGGCAGGCACTGATGTTTCTTGGGCTGAATTTTCCACTCCCCAGGTTCACAGTCCCCACAGCGGGGGCCCAAGGGAGGCCTTATACACTCTGGTTGCCCACTGCAGCATTTCAGTGTGGAAAATATGCAGAGCTAGTAAAGAGGATTCTGGGATAAGACAGTTACATGCCACAGGACAATCTAGAAGCTTCTACTGGACGTTAGCATCAGGGCTGGAGAGATGGCTCAGTGTAGGCATTCTTTTGGCAGAAGCACTTAAGAGAGTCAGCAAACAGCTTCCAAGCCTGGACCCCTGCTGATATCCTGCTAAACCTGTGAAACCTGGGTGTCCAACCGTCTTTTATGCCTTAGGGCAAAGCATTGATCTGAAGCAAATGGCCTGAAGTCCCGCTTGTCCTAACCACCTCTCCCAACCCCCAATTCTGTGTGTCCCAGGCCCTGCAAGGATCTGTATAAAAAGCCTTGAGCTACACATTAAACTGAGTCTTTTACTCCTGGTCTCTATGAGTCCATCTCTTTTCTCTCTGGGGTTACTCCCACTGTTCCCTCCTCCCTGCTAGAGCTCAAGCTAGGATTGTCTCTGAGACTTGCTGTATCCCAGAGCTGCAATCCCTGGTCCAGGGAGGAAGAACTTCTCGTGGAAGGTGGCAAACAAGTCATACACTTAAAGGACCACCAGATGTATATTTCAGACAACAGCTCAGCAGTTAAGAGCACTGACTGCTGTTGCAGAGGAACTGGGTTCAATTCCCAGCACCCACATGGTGGCTAAGAACCATCTTAGGCCAGGCATGGTGATGCATGCCTTTAATCCCAGCACTCAGGAGGCAGAGGCAGGTGGATCTCTGTGAGTTCAAGGCCAGCCTGGTCTCCATAGTGAGTTCCAGGCCAGATGGGGCTATAGGGAGACCCTGTCTCAAAAAAAAAAATCAGTTCTGCTGGCCATGGTGGTACACAACTTGAATCCTAGCACTTGGGAGACAGAGGCAGGTGGATCTCTGTGAGTTTAAGGCCAACCTTGTCTACAGAGTGAGCTCCAGGCCAGCTGGGACTAAAGGGAGACCCTGTCTCAAAAAGACAAAAAAAAAAAAAAAAAAAAAAAAAAGACAAAAAAAACCCCCACAGTTCTGTGAATCACATTTAAAAAAAAATCAAG
>VZQC01012801.1:136906-181829 GCA_009823505.1 Rhizomys pruinosus
TTTTGCTGGGTATAGTAACCTGGGTTGGCATCTATTGTCCTTTAACACTGGGAATGCTTTGTTCCACATTCTTCTTGCTTTCATAGTTTGCACTGAGAAGTCAGTTGTAATTCTGATGGGTTTCCCCTTACATGTAACGTTGTTTTTCTCTTGTGGCTTTCAGAATTTTGTCTTTGTTTTGGGTGTCTAGCATTTTAACTATGATAAGGCATGGAGAGTTTCTTTTCTGATCTTGTCTGTTTTGAGTTCTATGTTCTTATATTTGTATGGGTTTGTCTTTTTTTTTAGTTTGGGGAAATTTTCATCTATTATTCTGTTGATGATCTGATCAATACTATTCTCTTGGGATTCTTCTACTTCCTCTATCCTTATGATGTGGAGGTTTGATCTTTTCATAGTGTCCCACATTTCTTGGTTGTTACACTTTTGTGTATTTTTAAATTTTTCATAATCTTTACTTGAGCTTTTTAGTTGTTCTGTGTTATCTTTCAGGTTGGATATTCTTTGTTCTGCTTCCTCCATTCTACTTCTCAGGTTTTTTCTGTTCCTTTTCTCTTGATTGGATGAGTGTTCGATTTCCTTTTTCACTCATCCTGTGATTTCTTTAGTATTTCCACTTCCTTTTGGAGCTTCTCAATCTCTTCCTGTAGCTCCTTGCTTTGCTGGTTGGTTTCCTTTTTCAGTGTTTCTACTTCCTTCTGGAGTTTGTCATTCTCTCCCTCAAGTTCTTTCTGGTATTTGTCATTCTCTCCCTCTAGATCCTTCTTGAGTTTTTCATTCTCTCTCCTTAGTTCTCTGACTTGTTATTTATATTCTTTAATTTCTTTGAATATGTCTGCAATTGTTCCTCTAAGATCTGTGTCCTGGGCCACCCCCAGGGGGTTCTCACTGTAGGATTCTCCCACAGGGTTGGTAGAGCTTGGTGTGGAATTATCCTGCACCTTTCCCATGTTGTCCCTTCATCGTGTCCCTGGCATGTGGGCTTCCCTTTGCCTGTGTTCTGATGTGAATCCCAAATGCCTCTTCACTGTGTTGAAGGCTTGCTTTGCTTGCCTCCTTCAGATGCCTTCTTTTTTTTGTTTTGTTTTGTTTTTCTCCTTGTTTATGGAGGGTTGACTTGTCTAGGTTTTAGGCTTTCAATTTTGTTTATATGTTGGAAATGTAACTGTGGTGGTTTGAATGTGTGTCCCCCATAGGCTCTAGGTATTCAGACGTTTGTCTCCAGTTGGTGGCTCTGTTTTTGGAGGTCTTGGGGTGTGTGGCCGTGCTGGAGGAAATGTGTCACTGGGGGCAGGGCTTAGAGAGTTTAACAAGCCTCGTGGTCTACAGTTGCCCTCTCTCTGCTTCCTGTGTTCTTTGCGAGATGTGACCCTCGGTTTGCTGCTCCAGATCCAGCCGCCACGCCTCCCGCCACAATGGACTAATTCCCTGGAACCGCCAATCGTAAGCTCAAATAAACTCTTCCTTTTATAAGTTCCTTGGACGTGGTGCTTTATCACAGCAACAGAAAAGTGACTAATACAGTAACTCACTCTTCCCTTTCTGTTCTGAAGGTTCTCCAAAAAGTCCACATGGATACTTCCTCAGCAATTGCAGTTGGCGGGGGGTGGGAGGGGTGGGGAGATATGCCTCACTTTGCCTGTGCCCAGGTACTCTGTGCTTCAGGTGGTCCTGGGTAATCCCGATCTAAGCTCTGTGCATTCGCATCTGCCATTCTAAAGGATGTTGTTTTCATCTTTGCCATCTTTCTTCCAATCTACAATAGAAGCTCTACTTGGATGAATTCTTGTGTACTTCCAAAGGCTTGCACACAGTTGGTACTCAATATGTGTATGTGTATAAATTAGAGGCAGAGATGATGTGCAAAAAACCAGGCCTCTCTGCATCCTGGCCATGGCTTTCCAGTGTGTGCTGAGTGCAAGGCCCAGGTGAGGCTGGCCTAGTGAGGACACAGATGTCTGCAACTCAGATCCTGAGTGGCAGATGAGGTGTCCAGTTCCCTGACAACTTTCTCTGTGCAAGCTCTTGGCAAAGGAAGCAAATCATTAATTCTTAAAGTGGTTGGGCAGTAACCTTCCTGTGAGTCCACTGATGGGGAACAGCAGCAGCCGAGGCCACCCACTAGGGGTCAGCCTGGGAGCACAGCCCCAGTACCACTTGGCCATCTGATGTGATCCTAAGGGCTAAGTGTTGATGAAGAGGCTGAGAACTTCCTTCCCCCACTTCACCTTCATCCTCGGTCAGCAGAGTGGGAAAAGCCCACGACTTAAGTTAGGTCAAGATCAAGACTATTTAAATCCACATCTAAAAATGAGAAACTAATTTTAAAGTAGACTCACGAAGCAATATTAAGATATTCTGTATTCATCCAGGCGTGGCGGTGCACGCCTTTAATCCTAGCACTCGGGAGGCAGAGGCAGGCGGATCTTTGTGAGTTCAAGGCCAGCCTGGTCTACAGAGCGAGTTCCAGGACAGCTGGGGCTACAGGGAGACCCTGTCTCGAAAACACCAAAAAAAAAAAAAAATACTCTGTATTCAAAAAGGCATGTTCTCAGAAAAAGATGAAAAGAAGCAAACACCTAGAAAGAAACTTTTTTCCCCACAAACCCTTTATTAATGTCCCTCTTCATCCCTTTCTCCTTCCTCTGGGAAACTTCAAAAGCGGCCTTCTGAAAACTTCTCTCACCTAGGGGTCCATCTCTGGCTATCCAGCCTCCCTGGACTTTGAGTGTGGTTTCAATACTGTCCCAGCAGGAGTCTCCCTCCCGCAGGAGCCTCAGCCCGGTTGACTTCTCCTGCTATGGATCTCCCAATGCGTCATCCTGGGTCAGGAGAAAGATAGTACTCAGCAAGCACAAGAAATTATTGACTGACTTTGTTATTTTTGTTTGTTTTAAAATTATTTGTTATTTTTATGTGTATGAGTGTATTGCCTGCATGTATGCAAGCATACCCATGTTGTGCAATGTCTGCAGAGGTCAAAAGAGGGCATCATATCCCCTAGAACTGGAGTTACAGATGGTTGTTAGCCCCCACGTGATGGGAATTGAAAGCCGGTCCTCTGTAAGAGCAGCCACTGCTCTTAAGTACTGGGCCATCTCTCCAGCCCCTGTTTGTTTTTTGATACCCATTCTCACTTTGTAGTCCTAGCTGGCCAAGAACCCACTATGTATACCAGGTAGGCATCAGACTCCTAGAGATCTGTTGGGATTAATGGCATGTGCCACCATACCTGGCAAAACATCCTCTCCTTTATCCCGCCCACATGTTATATCCTATCCCATATCTAAAAAGTCCATATATATATACATATACACATATATGTATAGATACGGTTTCTCTATATAAAATTAAATATAATTTTTTTTTATTTTTCAGGCGAAACCAGGTCATAATAAATGACACCACCCTGCCCATCCACGACAGCACCTGGTGGAGACCATCTCTTAAAAACAGAAACAAATAACAAAAAGTAAAAAGACAGCTAGTTTGTAGCTTAGTGGTAAAGAGTGCCTGTCTAAGCTGGGCATGGTGGTGCACACCTTTCATATTAGCACTTGGGAGGCAGAGGCAAGGCAGATCTTTGTGAGATCAAGGCCAGCCTGGTCTACAGAGTGAGTTCCAGGACAGCTACGGCTACAGGGAGACCCTGTCTCAAAAAGACAAAAAAAGAAAAAAAAAAAGAGTGCCTGTCTAACATGCAAAAAGCCCTAAATTCAATCCCCAGTTCTAAAGCAAGAAAACAAAATGGCTTAGAGCACAGGGTGCTTTACTCATTGTGACTCCAGGTTGCTGAGCAGAATGGGTTCTCTGACCTTCCCAGTCTTACAGCCAAAAGAGGGAGGACTGGCCCGCCAGACTGTGTCCTGAGGGGCTGAGCTGCCTCCTGGGAACAGTACTTTGGGCCACTATAGGAGTCTGAGAACTGCAGCTATGCTGCTAGGAGGACGGCATAGGGAGGCATAGAAGTATCCGGACTCTTCTCCATCACCCTCCTGACCTCACAGAGACACTCATGATAAGGACTGTTCTTGGGATTTCAGCTCACTCCTGGTTCAGCAGGCTTCCCTCACCCACCTCATATACAGAAAGGAACAAATTTGCTTATAATTATCTGCATAAGGTATGGTCACAACTCCTAATAGTGGAGGATAGTTAGGATGCTAAGTTTGATGACTGCTGGAAAATATAATTCTGATTTAGAATTCTCTTGCATTATATTAAATATATTATATATACCATTATAGATATATCACATTTACGATTATGTTTTCATTAATTTACTCACAATATCAGAAACCTGGATATGGACTAGACATACTTCCATCTCTCTATAGAACTTGGGTGCTCACAAAGTTTGCTATTACTCCATGGCGGTGTGCCAGGACAGAAGTGGCCCAGAGCTGAGGGAAAGCTCACATTTTCTAACTTTTTTGACCTAAGATCTCAGGTAGCCCAATTTGGGCTTAAAGTTGCTGCCTTTGAACTCTGTAATGAATGACCCTGAACTGATCTTCCTGCCTCCACCACCCAAGTACTCAGATTATGGGTGTGCAACACCACGCTCAGTGTGAGGGCTCACTCTGAACGTATGAAGTCTGAGCACAATGCAAGCAGAGCTCATACTGGCTTTGTGGGAGTCCTGTCTTTTCTCTGCAGTGCTGAAGCAATACCCAAAGTTTATTATCAGTATGGTACTTTCCTTCCGAATCATGAAAGAAAAGGTGCTGTATTTATAGAGTGCACACCTCCAGGCAAGGTGAATACTGGGTTATGTGGAAAGAATGCTCAAAAGCAGGGCTGGGCCGGGGAGGATGATAGATATTGAGAAAGTACTGCAGTGACCAAGACGAGAAATAATTAGAGTCTGCCAGCAGCCACCAGTTCCCACTGCGGCAGGGTAATTGTCTCTCTCCAGACACAGCCCATGACATGAAAATGTGCCACAGCAGAAAATGAGTTGCTTCTCTGGGGAATAATGTGAGAGTCACTGAGAGTTCACGCCGATCTCAGATCTCAGAGAGCGCCCATAAAAGCCTAGTTTCACACGTTGTCCCATGTGGAAACTACAGCCTGTGTTGCATGAAAAATGAGTTTTATGAGCCTACTTCTGATTTTTAAGAAGGCTATCTGGCTTTCTAACAGCAAGCTTCTTAAAAGCACCAGTGATGTCCTTTACACACCCTGTGTGGATGGGGCAGGCTTCCTGATCAGCCGAGTTACGCCATTTTAGTCACATGTCATGAGGATGATAAACTGTGATACAAGACTGGAAGAAACTTCAAGGGCAAAAATTTCCCACTCAGAGACTGGTGTAAGCATGTTATAAAAAAGAGTCCAGGTTTTCATACCCCAGGCATGAAGAGACAGAGCGAACAAGAGGCAGACAAAAGGGCTGCCCCAGGCACAGCAAGCTTCCTTTCCTATCGCTCATTTGCTAAGCATCCCCGATGCTGTCAGGGAAGACTTCTGAAGATCTCACAGACTTGGATCTCACGTGGTCATGAGGTGACGACACTTTGGGGCCTGGAAGCCGGGGCTCTAAAGCTGGCCTCTCGACTGACTCAGCTCCATGGCCTTGGACAACTTACTATTTTTTTTTTTTGCCACTTTCCTTGCTGTGGATTCTACATCCAAGAATTCAGTGAGTGACTACCTAATTGCTCAGTCCAGTGGCCACTGCACTGTGAGTATTTTCACTGAACAGTCCTACACGGTTTCTTTAAGTCAAACAGGATGGTAAATGCTGCTCTTTGCCTTTTTAAGATCTAGGTCAATGGCTGCCCAGAGTGCTGACACAGTTGGTCAAGTGTGCTGCCTAAGGTCACAGTCCTGGCAGTTGTGTGAGTGTGCTCTGACTAGCCCTGCTGCTGATGCGGCCTCCAGATTCATCCGCCTCCAGGTTCATCCGCCTCTGTGTGCTGTTCTTGGCTAACCTGAGAATGACAATAGGTCATTCTCACTGTCCATCACAGTCAAGCCCCACAGAAAGGCTTACTCTATCCCGAGAAGCTGGCTCTATCAAGTCCCAAGCTCCATCCTGGTATATGTTTTGTGGCAAGGGTGTGGCATGGTGCTACACCTTAGAAAAACCAGGTTCTGCTAGTGTGGTGGCATGTGCCTTTAATGCCAGCATTCAGGAGGCAGAGGCGGGAGTTCAAGGCCAGCCTGGTCTACAGAGTAAGCTCCAGGCCAGCTGTGACTAAAGGGAGACCCTGTCTCAAAAAGACGAAAGAAAGAAAGAAAGAAAGAGAGAGAGAGAGAGAGAGAGAGAGAGAGAGAGAGGGAGAGAGAGAAAGGAAGGAAGGAAGGAAGGAAGGGAGAGAGAGAAAGAAAGAAAGAAAGAAAGAAAGAAAGAAAGAAAGAAAGAAAGAAAGAAAGAAAGAAAGGAGGGAGGAAGGGAGAGAGAAAGAAAGAAAAAGAGAAAGAAAGAAAGAAGAAAAGAAAGAAAGAAGAAAGAAAGAAGGAAAGAAAGAAAGAAAGAAAGAAAGAAAGAAAGAAAGAAAGAAAGAAAGAAAGAAAGAAAGAAAGCCCGGTTCTTCATTATATTGGGCCCTGTTGATTCCAAAAGTGGCTCAGAGATGGCCCTGTAGCTGTGACATTAGAAGCATCACCTCTGGCATGAGGTGCCTTGTGGACCTGAGCAGGGGTCATTAACTCAGACCACCAACAGGTAAAATGTTTGCAAGTCTTAGGGACTTGCTGACTTCCTTCAAACCCCAGCTATTACCCTTGGAAAATCAAATCCACAGTGGTGGCCAGCAGAGGTAAAGCAGAGGTTAGTGTGTGGAAGAGCCTTTCTCAGGGCCAAGGGAGGGCAGGAATTCAGCAAAGACCTGAGTGAATATTCACACATTGGTAGCCCACCTTTCTTCTTCAGAAAAGAGGTGGCAGATGCTTTTCTTTCCTCTCTATCTCCATGTCAGGCTGTTCTGGTCACACTCACGATTAGATGGTAAATCCTGCATTTGCAGGCCACAGCTCTCATTCTATTACAAAACAGCTCAACAGACAGAGGATGCCGCATTAATGGCACGTGAAGATAAGAAGTTTCCCAGGGTCCAACAAGTGTTTATTATTAGACATCTATTAAAGGCTGAAAACATGAACATCTGTGGCCTGAGAAATCACACCTATCAGTCCCCAAGCAAGTGACAATAAACATAAGGGAAGACCCATCAACCCATCCAAAGGCTTATATGGAAATGGGATGGGTGACATATGCACAGGCAGTCCTCCCAAATCACCCTGTGCTCAAAAGTGGTTACAGTTTTTATTGTATGATAGACAAGGATTGACCAGATTCTTGTGTGACCTGGAACAGTTCGTCCCACCGCACCAAGTTTGAGGTGTAAACATGGCAGCAGAGCCCTGCCCTCTCCGGCTGGCTTCCTCCCCTTGTTTATAGGACAGATAACTGACAGGGGCCCTGTAAAGGGGTCACTTCCCTGTGTGGCAATCCCACGGAAGACCTGAGGAATGCTTTTCCCTTTTTCTGGGAATCACACAAGGAGAAGGCAGGCCCGGAAGACATCCACCCACCACTGGCACCCTAGAGTAGGAAGGAGCCTTTGTCCAGCATCAACAGAAATAGAAACCCACAACAAAGGCCACCATCTCAATGTTCTTCTACCATTTTTGTCCCTCCTTGAATTGGAAGTGGTACTTCTATCAGTCTGACACCTAGTTTGAATCCTGTGTCTCGGTCTTCCCGGACCCTCCACTCTCTGGGACTATCTTCCTAAACACACTGGAAATCCTTATGCCGTGTTCTTTTCTGGAAGCTCTAGAAAAATAGTGTCCTTCCACTCTTTCTTTTCCCTCTAGCCCAAGCTCTAAGCCTCTTCCAAGCCTCCTCTGCTCTAGCCACGACATAGCCTCTCATGTATGTCTTCCAGATGGTATTAAGTTCCAAGAGGGGCCTGTTTTATGGTTCTCTCCTATACCTACAATTCTAAGAATGTCGTCACCTTGGCCCTCCTGGGGGTGGAGGTTAAAATTACCCATGCTATAGAGGACAAGACAAGGTCCCTGGCAATCACACTCTGGTAATACTCAGCAAAGGTCTAGGCAGGTGTGGAAGTTGGCAACCTTTCCAGTGTCTTGCCAGTAGCTTCCCAGTTCAAACCAATGGGAAACCAGCATTCCTAAGTCAGGCAACAGGCCTTCCCCATGCCATAGAGGCTGATCTAGAGCTGTTCAGCCAGCATTCCTAAGTCAGGCAACAGGCCTTCCCCATGCCATAGAGGCTGATCTAGAGCTGTTCAGCTTACCCTGTTATCAAGGATTGGGTCTACCCAGACATCAGCCCACTCAGTTTTTTTTTTAATTTTTTTTTATTAATTTTATTTATTTCTGTATGTGTATGAATGTACTGTCTGCATGCAAGTTTGTGCACCCGTGTCGTGCAATGCCGCGGAGGTCAGAAGAGGCCGTCAGAGTTCTCCTGGAATTGGAGTTTCAGACGGTTCTTGGCCGCCATGTGGGTGCTGGGGATCGAACCCGGGTCCTCTGCAAGAGCGGTCGGCGCTCTTAACCGCTAGGCCATCTCTCCAGCCCCAGCCCACTCAGTTTTATAAATGCCAGGTGGTAAGTCCTTTCATAATCTGTATCATAGTTCATAATACTTCCTAGACAGCTCAGGCTACACATAGCCACCAGACAAGACTTAAAAATGTGGACAGAAAGCTGGGCATGGTGGTGCACGCCTTTAATCCTAGCACTCAGGAGGCAGAGGCAGGTGGATCTTTGTGAGTTCAAGGCCAGCCTGGTATACAGAGCTAGTTCCAGGACAGCTGGGGCTGTCTTGAAAAGACCAAAAAAAAAAAAAATGTGGACAGAGTCAATCTTAAGAATGGTATGGGGGCTGGAGAGATAGCCTAGCGATTAAGAGCGCCGACTTACAGAGGACCTGGGTTCGATCCCCAGCACCCACATGGCGGCTGAGAACCATCTGTAACTCCAATTCCAGGAGAACTCCAGTTCCAGGGGAATCTGACACCGTCTTCTGACCTCCACGGCATTGCACGACATGGGTGCACAGACCTACATGCAGACAGTACATTCATACACATAAATAAATAAAATATAAAAAAATTAAAAAAAAAGAATGGGATGGTGGGGGCTGGAGAAATGGCTCAGTGGTTAAGAGCCCCGACTGCTCTTGCAGAGGACCTGGGTTCAATTCCCAGCTCATACATGGTTGCTAAGAACCATCTTTGAGCCGGATGTGGTAGCACATGCCTTTAATCCTAGCACTCGGGTGGCAGAGGCAGGCAGATCTTTGTGAGTTCAAGGCCAGCCTGGTCTACAGAGTGAGTTCCAGGCCAGCTGGGTGGGGCTTAAAAAAAAAATGGGATGGTTACAAACTCCTCATAAAAATTCTTGCTTCCAGTGCATCTACCCTGTGGCTGCCACGGCTTTTGGCACGCCTCAAAGACGTGAGACACAGCTCTTCAACCTTCTAATACGGACTGAAGACTCATGTCTCTCCAAGAATCCTCCAAACCTTCAATGTCAGATGGGGACTACTGAGATTCCCAGCTTGTGGACTAAACAGCTAAGGGGATGTCAGCCTCGTCAGAATGTAGACTGCCATTGTTGGACTACCTGGGCCGTATCATGGAGGCCAGTGCAGGGGGATGGAGACAGGACACGTACTTACTGGACTTTATTTGGGGGCCCATGGGAGGGAAAGACCCCAGTGTGGAGCATGAGGGCAGGGTTGATGGATGTTTGGGATTACCAAGGAGGAAGCTTCGAGCACCTCCTTAAGGAAAACAAGACATCTTTTAGGAAAAAGAAAAAAAAAAGTCCTCCAATTCAAGTGATATGTGTATGTATGTATATATTTATTATACATATATAACTACATATATATATATATATATGTATTATAGCAATACGAATTGGAGAAAACAACAAAATAACTGAAAAAAAAAAAAAACCCAGTATGGTTAGTAATGCAAAAAAAAAAAAAAAAAGCCAGGCGTGGTGGCACACACCTTTAATCCTAGCACTTGGGAGGCACAGGCAGGTGGATCTTTGTGAGTTCAAGGCCAGCCTGGTCTACAGAGTGAGTTCCTGGACAGCTGGGGCTATAGGGAGACCCTGTCTTGAAAAGACCAAAAAACAAACAAACAAACAAACAAAAAAACTCTTGCTTCCTACCTGAAGGCTGGAAGGCTCAAAGTCCTTTTCAGCCCAGGGGAAATAAAAAGGTAGCAGTTTCCAACTTAAAGTGCTCATGTGACAGAAAAAAACGAATACCGCTCCATCTTCCTCCTCATTGATCTGTGACTAGTGCTAAACCCCAAATGGTTCATAGTTCTAAATCAATATTGCTCAGAGTTACCAAAGGTCACTCTTGGGGGAGGCAGGGACACCCTGTGTGCCAGCAGGTTTGTGACGTGTATAAGGTAATGCTGTAACCCTCAGCCAACCACCCATCTGTCAGCTCAGACTGACAGGCTATTTCTCCCCTTGCTTTAGCTTTGTACCACAAGGAAAACATCCCATTTATCTCAAGGCAAACTAACAGCCTTTTCTGAGTCCCATAAGTTGTGACCTAGGGACAGATTTTCTAACATGTGTCAGAGGCTATAAAGAGGTATTTTCCAGTGTCTCAGAGAGGATAAATGAGCAGCTCTTCAACACATCTTGGTGGAGACACAAGCCTATCTCCAGAATGAGCCAGTATCAACACAGTCCACATAGCTGATACTGTAGTTCACAGTGGCCATTTCAGCCAAGCTAGAGAAGTCATTGTCAAGCTTTGGCATCCAAGAAAACTGCTTTTCTATGACTATATATATTTTTATTTATTTTATTTATTTTTGTATGTGTATGAATGTACTGTCTGCATGTAGGTTTGTGCACCTGTGTTGTGCAATGCCAAGGAGGTCAGAAGAGGGTCTCAGATTCCCCTGGAACTGGAGTTCTCCTGGAATTGGAGTTACAGACAGTTCTAAGCTGCCATGTGGGTGCTGGGGATCGAACCCGGGTCCTCTGCAAGAGCAGTAGGTGCTCTTAACTACTAGGCTATCTCTCCAGCCCTACTATATTTTTATAAAGATGACAGTTTAGAAAGCTACACACCAAATGTAAATTATATGATGGTCCCAATCTTTTGGGGGTGAGTTCTAGACGCAGAAGGGGTGGGTGGCATTTCTTCTGCCTTAGCAGATTGGCTGGATTTATCTCTCTGTGTGTGTATGTATTTATCTGTCTACTATCTGTCTTCTATCTATTGCCTCTGTTCTATGCAACAGGATGTACTTGAGGAAATGCAGAGAAAATACTTCTGGGTACTAAGGCAAGTGCTGCAGTGTCATTCCTCACCGTGCTGTGAAGACTTTATAGCCACAAAAGAGTCATAGTCTCTGGAAGTCATTGAGTATTCCTATATCAACTCTTTCCTGCTACAATCCATGCAAAAGGCCTTTCAATAATGAAGGCTGTCTGTCTGTTCCACACAGCACAGGAAAAACATGATAAACCAAGTCATACAGCCTCAGCCATAAAGATATTCTTACACATGATTTCTACAGCTCTGTATACATAAAAACAAGCTATTAACCACTTATAGGACAACAACAAAAAATGCATTGGGTTTCCTGCAATTAAGCTGCAATGTTTTATAGTCCAATTTTATTTATAACTAAAAAAAGTAAATAAGTAAATATATAAAATGGTGAACAGACCCCTCCCTCAAAGGCTTTCTGTGTAAATTAACTCTGCAGTCATAAAACTCATGCCAGCTGGAGCCTCTCCCTGGGCTCCATGGCATGGGCAGCAGGGCAGGTCTATAGCCGAGGAGAAACAAAGTAAGGTATTTTCCACCGTCAGCCAGGGCATGTTAATTGAACTTTGGCAAATGTTTAAAGATTTCTCTCTCCATGTTTGAGAAAGAATTAAAAACAGTTGAGCGAGGGAAAATGAACATCTGTTACTGACTTACACTCCTGACCACAATGAAAAACATTCATAATTAAAGCAACTTTGCTTCCCTGCTAGTTAGATCTAGAATCCTAGGTTAAAAATATAAACGCAGAGCTCCTTATTGTCTTTGGAGCTTTCTTCTTACGGCTGCTTGTAAAAAAGTTAGTTTACACTGGGCTCATTTTTTTCCCATTGAACTAACAATATCAGGAAACAGATTTGCGTAAAAAGATAGGGGATGACAACAAAAAAAAGCACCTACGCAACCGAGCTTCGTTTTATGAAGCTATGAAACAGTAGTCGAGAAGTGCTTTATATCTGGAAGTTAAATACACTTTACAGCCGTGTAAAAAGCCAGAGCCATTTTGGGCCAAACATAAACATTCCAATGTCTAGGAGGTTTACTTATATTAAGCGACTGGGCTCCATTCTCTCACTGGGAGGGATTTGTGTGCTATGCATAACAGCACTGAAAATCCTTCCACATCAAGTCACTTCCCGTCCAACATGCAGGAACTTCATCAAGAAAGTCAAATCTGTTTCCTACAAGGTCTTCAGCCTCCTAACTGATAAACAAGGCCCCAGGCTCTTCATACCCAGAACCATCTTCCTTCTGGCTGTCAGTTATCATTTCCCTAGAGAGCACATTCTAGAATACTGCTCTTCTCTGACTGAATTTGTTCTCTTACTTCAAATGAATTCTCCCTTTCCAACCTACCAACTCTGCCAAACAAAACTATATTTCCTTAGCATGGCATGTGAGGCTTTTGTATCTGTGTGCATGTTTCATGCATGCAACACATTAACACAGGTGTGTACATCACTGGCACAAGCCAACTATGCTGGCATTATCTGGCCGGGCTTCCTACCCTACCGTAGCCTGCCCCCTCCATTTCATGTCTATAACCTCCCAATGCTCGTTTCCCCCAGTGTGCTGCCACTGAACCAATTCCTGATGAGATCTGGCCACTTCCTCTTTTCACATGACAGCTCATGCTGTCCTTAGGCACACGTGCTTCTCCCCTTAGCTGCACTCCCACCCTGTGGAGGGCAGCCATTCTCTCTCACCCATCTTTCCACTACCACTTGCAAAAGCACGGGTCTTCCCTTGACAGGCACAAGAGCTAGTTGCTTGCTTTTCTCTTTCCTGGAGAGTTGGTATAACATTGTTTTGACTCTTGTCTGGCATGCAGATACTCTGATGAAATTACTGCAAAGAGTAAATATAATGTGGAATTTGGTCAAACAGATTTGCCAAGATAGGTTTTAAGTGGAACAGCTATCTTAATTAGTCCTTCTTCTTGGTCAGGCCAGCATGAAAATCTCTTGTCATTCATTATTTTTTGGTGGTGT
Source organism: Rhizomys pruinosus (assembly GCA_009823505.1). NCBI lineage: Eukaryota > Metazoa > Chordata > Mammalia > Rodentia > Spalacidae > Rhizomys > Rhizomys pruinosus. The sequence continues at coordinate 150,200 of VZQC01012801.1, forward strand.
GTGTGTTTGGGGGGGTGGGGGGGGGATCTTACAATAGGGAGTAAATGAACTCTTCTAGAGTTCAGCACAGGGCTTTGATGCTGGAGGTCTGAATCTACTGCTGCAGAGGTTGGGTCGGCCTCCCATGGGCTGTGAGCTTGAGCCAGCTCTGGCCCTGTTCCCACACCACAGAACCACTGGGGTGAAGTAGCCAAGCCTAGAAACCTCCCAGGGGAGGGATGGGCAGAGGACAGAATAGCTGTTATACTCTTAGCAGAGCGTGAGGCTTTCTCTGAGGTTTTGGAAAGTAAGTCTGGCTGGTTTTCTTTCAAAGAAGTGTTGGTTCAGTACACCTCTCCTGCCCTTGCCACCCCCACAGGAACAAAACCCAGAAGTGCTGAGGGAATTGTGCTGTTTTTCCTGGCCTCAACACGAGCAGGAAGTGCCATAAATCTCTCCAGAAAGCCCAGGCTCATGGGATTTCCAGAACCAATCTGCCGATTTATGAGGACTGGATCATTCAGACAGACATCTGAGCCTTAGGGCCTTATGAAAAACATTAATTTATGAGAACACTCCTGTCTGTCACTTAGGAACATTCCTCCTTCAGAGCTCTCCACTTATGAGGACATGCCTGCCATCTAGGGAAAAACATCAGAGCAGCATGGCCCGTGCTGGCCCTGTCAGTGACCTCGTTCACGTTACCTGGGAACACGCCTAGTGGTTTCCTGAACAATGATAAAGGGGCTGGATGTGTGGTGCAGCACTGACTTTGCATCTGGGCAGAGATACTGGTTGACAGCACTCAGGTCATCGATACACCTGGTTTTGGCCACTAGGTCTGGGGGTGGGGCCCATGGAGCCGTATTTGCCATATGCTCCAAGGTCACTGGGAAGGGTTTGGAAACAAATGAAATATCCTATTCCGCGGCAGAGGTGGTCAGTAACTTAAGACCATGTCTTGATTCTAAAATAGAGTCCTTGAGTGTAGACTGCTCTGTTTTTTCTCCTGTGCTCAGCTAGGGATCCCCGAGTCTCCTCTCTTCTTCAGTCTCCTCAGCTCCTGGGGGCTCTGCCTCCGTGTCCTCCACATCCACCCTGCTCCCAACCCTATTACCCTGGTTCTTGGGTCTCATTACTTTCATCTCTGCTCTGCACTGTGATAACAACCCCTGGCAGGCATTCTTATCACTTCTCCCATAGCATTTCATGTATTAGTCAGAATAATATTTATTTTTTTTTTGCATTTTCTTATTACTGTTGTGTGTGAGCACAGATCCACAGCATATGTCTGGAAGTCAGAGGACAGCTTTTGAAAGTGCATTTTCTTCTACCACCATGGGATCCTGGGATGAAACTGGGGCCATTAGGCTTGCGTATGATGATTTCACCTGCTGATCCCTCCCCCTGGCCCCAGAATAACACTTGAAGAATGAGAAGCAAACCAAGCCTTTCTTGTGTTTAAAATCCTGCAGTGGTTTCTGTCATACAGGAAAAGTGCAAACTCCTGCCACCTGGGAGTTTTGCTTGCCAAGCACATCTGATCGCCAGCCTCATCTTCCTCTTCATGCAACAGCTTTTCTCCATCCTGTACCTTTTTGTTGAGGCAGAGTCTCCCTGTAGCCCCAGGTGGCTTGGAACTCGCTATGTAGACCTGGCTGGTCTTGATCTCAGAGATCTGCCTGCCTCTGCTTTCCAAGTGCTGAGGTTACAGGCATACACTGTCACTTCTGGTTCAAGATGTGCTCATTCCTCAAACATAGTTTAGAGATTACTTGCTCCTGGGCTGGAGAGATGGTCTAGCAGTTAAGAGTGCCGGCTGCTCTTGCAGAGGACCCGGGTTCGATCCCCAGCACCTACATGGCGGCTGAGAGCCGCCTTTGGCTCCAGTTCCAGGGGAATCCGACGCCCTCTTCTGACCTCCATGGCATTGCACGACACGGGTGCACAAACCTACATGCAGACTGTACATTCATACACATAAAAGTAAATAAAATAGAGATTACTTGCTCCCAAGGAGTGTCCTGTGACTTCCCATCCTGAGCCAGGGCTGGGTGTCTCTTCCACAAAACATGGATCCCTATTAGTGAACTTATATTGCCGCCCTCTCTTCCACATGTCTGGGGCTACATGGCTGGTCTTTTATCTCTCTCTGTACGTTAGGCCATAACACGCACCCAAATGTCTGTTCTATATTAAATATCTGTTAATAAGAACACCTCTCTTATACCAGAGGAGGTGGGGCATGCCTTCAATCCCAGCACTCAGGAGGCAGAGGCAGGTTAGTCTACGTAGTGAGTTCCAGGGTATCTGGGGCTATGGGAGACCCGGTCTAAGAAAAAAAGACAAAAACAAAAACTTCTCTTGGCTCTGTCTAGAACATGTTCTGGATGGACATCCAAAAGAGTCACAATCCTCATTTCAGGCTCCTGTCAGGTCCGTGTGGCAGGGGAGGAGAGCACCCAAGGCATGTTTTGGAATAGAGCAGGCCTAGGTTAAGATGAGTCACTCTGAGAAAAAGATGAAAAACATGTTTGGCAGAATGCATGAGCTCTGGGCATGGGGGGCAGAGAGGGGGCATGGGTCTAGATTTGATTTGAAATTTTGTATGAAATGCAAAAAGCTTCAGTAAAAATTGGCTTTGAAAAAAAAAAGATTAGTCCCTAAGACATGCTGGCAGTGTGTCATGGCAGGTCATTCAGTCTTATTTATTATACATAAAATGGGGAGTAACATCATTAGCAAAGTGCCAGCACATTCTGAGAGAGCTATGTGGGAACTACCTAGTCCTCCTCCTCTAGTGGGCCCAGTTCTCCAATGCCACTTGAAGGTGCTAGAAGGGCCAGAGGGTGGGGTTTCAACCCTCTGCCATGACTGTCTTATTCAATGACTCATAGCTCCTTGACCTCCTTGGATCATCTTGGATTTTAAGATCCCCTGTGAGAAGTCAACTACTAGTAAGCAGTAGACAGTGGACTGGCTATGGACATCTGACTCTATCCCTGGATCCTTGGAGAACATATGACCAGGACCTCGAGGGCTATGTCTCCCTTCTGTCCTGAGGTAGGTCTTCCAGACCTGTCAACACTCTCATCATTACTATTAGGATTTTTCTAAATAATCACAATGGGAAGTGCATTTGATTAGAAGTCTGAATACTTTTTATGTTGATTTTGAGACAGGGTCTTGTTCTAGAGCCCAGGTTAGCCTTGAACTTATGGCAATTCTCTTTAACTTTTGAATCCTTAGCTCTTTCCCCAGGCAAGTTTTTCCAGCCTGTTTTTTTGTTTTTTTTTTTTTAAAACAGGGTCTCCCTGCTGGCTTGGAACTCACTATGTAGACCAGACTGACCTTGAACTCCCAAACATCCGCCTGCCTCTGCCTCTTGAGTGCTGGGATTAAAGGTGAGAATCACCACACCTGGTCACCCTTGTTTCTTAAAATGCCAAATATTAAACTGTCTTAGGGGCTAGAGAGATGGCTCAGTGGGTAAAAGCACTGGCTGCTCTTGTAGAGGACTGGGGTTTGTTTCCGAGCACCCAATGGCAGCTGACAACTATTGGTAATTCCAGTTCACAGGACTCTGATGCCCTCTCTGACCTCCCCGGGCATTGCACGCCATGAGTGTGCTTACACACATCGCCAATACATTCATACACATAAAATAAAAATAAGAAATAAAATATTAAAAATTAAGTGAAAACAAACTGCCTTTATCTCAGTACTTAATTAGCTTGGCAAGCAAAAACGTTAAATGTAGGGTTGGCTCTTTATCGAACTAAATTGTAAGAATAAAATCTCAGATCAAGGATTAGAGTTAAATACAAAGAGACAGCAAGACCATTTAGATGAATGGAGAGTAGAAATCAGGAGTCCTTGGATGCTGGAGTCCAGGGGAGTTTCCTGGGATCTCGGGAGAGAGTCCCTGCTCTCCACAACGTGCGCTCTATGTTCAATGTGCGCTCTATGTTCAACGTGCGCTCTATGTTCAATGTGCCCTCTATGTTCAACGTGCGCTCTATGTTCTGGGCCCTTCAAGGCAGTGGTTTCTTTTCTATTGCTGCTTTGTCACATGGAAATCCCAGCTAGCGATGGATGACCTTTATGTGTTTGTATGGCTAGACAAGAGGGTCACTCTTTGGTGAAATGGCTCCCTGAGGAAGTTCCTGTGAAAATTCCCATCCAGCCAATTACCACTCAGAAGGGCCAATTGCTACCCAGTGGGGACTAGACTTGGGCAGAGCCAGTACGCCCAGCTTTCTCACCAACTGCCTTTATTTTCTGCCCTGTAGAAACAAGGACAGGAAAGGGGAAGCAGAGCATGAGGGAGAAAAGCCTACTCCAGGTAAAGGAGAAGAAAGACAGAAGGGTGCTCACGGCTCTGACGACGAGGCGTAGCCTGATAGAGGAATGTCAGCTATTTTTCTGCCGCATTTTCCACAGAAAGCTTGTCAGCTTTCTGAGCAAATCCTAATTGGTAGAAGCAAGCATATTGATACCATGGTCTAAATTGGACATGAGGTAAAACAGCCCCCCAACCCCAAACTCCAGTAGGGCATAGTGCAAAATCTAGAGAAACTTACGACTAGCCTCACCTGAGCTTTCATAGGGCCAGGAGAGAAAGGTAGCTGTGTGCGTTCCTACAGGACTCGTACCGAGAGAAAACATCTGGCTAGAAAGCCCTGGATGCTGCTCAACTAGCATGGCTACTGTGAAGAAAGGCAGAGGCCTGGACGCCCAGGTCTCACATCAAACAGAAAACCAAGTTCTGGCCAGAGAACACCTTCTCTCAGCAGACCAGAACTGCCCACGGTGGCCTCTGCAATGGGTACCCAGCATTGCTCCTATGTAACCTCACACAGAACAATGTCCTGCCCAAATGGGGTGCCATTTGTTGAGGTCGTCCCTCCCCTTTCCTGCTGAGAGCAGTGGGGCATGACTAGATCTTCTCTCCACGTGTGTACCACTCCATGGGCCTTCGATGGTCTTGAACAATAAGCACTAGAATAACTTCTACAATGGAACACCAAGTAAACGAAGGGGGAATTTCTACCAAAAAAGGCATTCAGAAAAAACAACTCAAAATCTGTTCCTTCCTGTTTGCAGCTGAACTCTAAAGAAAGACCTCCATTGTGGTAACTGTGAGTCTAAGGATGTCCCAGGACCTGTAGTTAGATGGGGCCTCACTCCATGTTACAATCATGAAACCTGCTCAGTATTCCATAATGCCTGGAGTGTGACGAGGAAATCAACACAGTGGCTGTGGGCAGTTTACCCTTATTAGCCACACGTCTTGGGCTGGACACTGTGTACAAGGCGAGTTGGGTCACTCACTCACTCCCTCACTCACTGGCTCCCAAATTTCATGATCCAGTGAAAACTATAACTCAGAAAACACCCCCCAAATAGTTCCCAAGCTGGTGTTTATCCCTCCTAAGTTTGAGGTACTCTATGCTCTGTTTTTTATTTTCTTCCATTTAAAATGCTATGTATGACTTACAAGTTAAGTTTTTTATTTGTCTTTTTGAGACAGGGTCTCCCTATAGCCACGGCTGGCCTGGAACTCACTCCGTAGACCAGGTTGACCTTGAACTCACAGAGATCTGCCTGAGTCTGCCTCCTGAGTGCTAGGATTAAAGGCATATGCCACCACCTGGCTTAAAGATGGTTCCCAACCACAATGTGGGTGCTGGGAATTGAACCCAGGTCTTCTGCAAGAGCAGTTGGTGCTCTTACCTGCTGAGCCATCTCTCTAGCCCCACAAGTTAATTTCTTAACTCACCAGTGAGATGAGAGAACAGCAGCTGGCTCTGTATACGATTCCTGCTTCTCAAATCCCACATGAGGAAAGGCCCAAGGCTGCTTTGCTCTTTAATCAGGAGGAGTTCAGGCAGTAACAGGTTTGCAAGTGCAGAGGTTTCAAAGAATGAGAACTTCCACCACAGACCCAAAGTGGCATCCGGCATCCTCTCGAGACTGCTGTTGCTCCATCCAGTCTCTCTGACCATCATAGGAGAGAGCAGTAGGTGAACTGGCCTCTTCTATCCAAGTCAATGAAATCCCCATCTTTTCTAGATAATGACAGCTAAGATGGTTTGAGAGCTTCCCAGTCTAATACATAATTTGTATGTATGTTTGTTTAAGTTCATGTGTGTGTGTGTGTGTGTGTGTGTGCAGGAGCACATATGTACAGAGTGGAGGTCAGAAGTCAACGCTGAGTGTCTTATCACATTCCAGCTTATTATTTGAGACAGCTTCTCACTAAACCTGGAGCTCACCAATGTGGCAAGACTAGCCAGTCAATGAGCCCCAGGGATCCGTGCTACCCAGTGTCTTTGCCTCCCCGGTGCTAGGCCACAGGTGCACTCTGCCACACAAGGCTTTTTTCCATGGACAACAGGGTTCAAACTTGTCCTCACACCTGCACTGCTTACACTTCACTGACAGAGCCATCTCCCCAGACCCCTTTTAAAGCAGTTTTTGTCAGCTCCCTAATCTCTGAAATATTCTGAAGATATTACATACCAAACATGAAAGAAACTCATGAAAATGGACCAGTGTAGCACTGTCACTGTGTCACCCGTGAATTCAGGCCATTCAGAGCACCCGACAGAAAAGCACTTGGGAGTTCCTGAAGTTTCTGACTGTTTATGTCCAAAGCACACTCAGGAAAATAACCCCAACATTCCCACACTGACTCTGATTCCCTAACACCAGCCAGAAGGCAGGCACATCTTGAAGAACTGGGTTGTCATCTCCTATTCTTTGCCACTTTCTTAGACAGCCTTTGTTTTCTGAGATTTTCAAGGGCTCATGTACCGTAGTGGGCATCTCACCAGTATCAAAGGCCCATCTAGGACCCTGTGAAGAAATATACTGGCCTATATGAGAATTAAACCATGACCTCAGAATTATATTACTTTTTAAATTTTAATTTGTGTGTGTGTGTGTGTGTGTGTGTGTGTGTGTGTGAGATGTGGGAAAGAGGGTGTGTGAATACCATAGCGCACTTGTGGAGGCAGAAGGACAACTTTATGGAGTCAGTTCTTTCCTTCCACTTTTATATGGGATCTGGGATTTGAACTCAGGTTGCTAGGCTTGAGCAGCAAGTGCCTTTACCTGCCTAGCCATCTTTTACTGAGATGTATAAACACCATGCTCTGGGCATTTGAGCTGCCCTGAACCAATGAGTACTAGGCAACAAGACCACCAACAGTGAAGAATAGGACTTCCTTCATAGGAGAGCACAGAACTGATGTGCAGCATGGACTCTGCAGATGAGAAGAACTGATGGTGAAAAGTGACTGGGCACACAGGTGACACTGTGCTTTGTGAGCTTAATATGCTCAGAACACTTTCCAGACAAGAACTTGACATCACTCTGAAGGAGCTACAAATCAACATCTTGCAGAAGAAGAGGCAAGACATTCACCTGTCACTCATATCCTGTTTACGAAATGAAGTCGTAGATAATGGAAAACGCAGGCAATGCAAACACATTGTAGGCAGTGGTGAGATGCTAATTTTAAAAGGCACAGCTACCAGGAAGATGAGCCACTTTCAAATTTATATATAGCACGGTTCTTTTTCTAGTTTGCTCCCCTGGCTTGACAGGACACATGACAATGCTCACCCTCCCCTGCTTAGAGCTTTAGCTATAGGTTTTCCTGAGACAAAGGACAGCCTTCAGGTCTTGCAAACCTTCCTGTTTTGACAATGCCAGTAAATAGAATCTTTGTTGAGATGTAAAACAGAAAGGGCATTTTTTTAGAATATTTATTACTTATTCCTTATAGGAACCAGGGTTCTCTAGGTCATAACCCTTCTTTAGTACCAGTGGGGGCTGGATTTCAAGACACCTTCCTCTCCAGGATGCCAAAACCTGCAGATGCTTGTCTGTGAATATAGAATGGTGTCGTATCTGCATATAACCCACATACATCTCCCTGTATGTTTTACATCAGTTCTAGGTTACTTATAACATCCATCAGGATATAAACAGTACATAGTGGTTATAAGTATTAGGTATGGAATTACAAATTGGAAAAAGTTTAGAGGTTGGGGATATAGCTCAGTAGTGAAGTGTTTGCCTAGCATGCCCAAGACTCTGGGTTCAAGCCCCAGCACTGATAAAAAGGTTAAATATGGTTGCCCATGCCTATAATCCCAGAACTTGGGAGGCTGAGGCAGAAACATCTTGAATTTGAGGCCAGTCTGAGTTAGAAAGCAAGATGTTGCCACAAAAACAAACAAGCAAGCAAACAAAAAAACCAAAGAAGTCTTCAGGTATTAAGTCAGGTATTAAGTGAGTTCCTCATATGAACTCACAGCAGTGGTGACAGCGTGCACGAGTCCCACATAAGCCAGACAGAATGTCAGCATAGGTGTGGGAAGTGGCTAAGAAACCCCAACCCTACCTGAGGAACTACTGCCATCTGATGGGTGCTGGGAAGGGGAGAGTCAGTCTCATGTAAGTAAGACTCTTGCTAGGCTGACCTGGCTCCAGTGGATGGAGCCATGCCAAAGGACAGTCGGGACACTTGGGAACATAAACATGACTTATAGGCCTTAATACATGTAATATATAATGCATATAATATATTATATACTATATAATCCATATAGAGTACAGAAATTTAGTGGGGGTTTTAATGGGGTTGCAAATATGGTAGGAGATCTAAATATGACTAAAAATATATGAAGTTTTCAAAATAAAAAAAAGTCTGTACATGTTCAGTGTGGACACAAGACTTTTTTTCCTAAATATTTTCAGTCTGAGATTGGTTTACTTCATGAATACAGAATCCACAATATAGAGTTGGAGAGGACTGTATTTGCATGTGTTACATACATTCTTAGATTTTCATTTACTATTTACTTACTGAGTACCATGTACTAGTTACCAAAGGTATATTTAAAATCTAATTTGTAGTTACCTCATATATTTTTAATTGCCGGTCTTTCTCTCTCTTTCTCTCTCTCTCTCTCTCTCTCTCTCTCTCTCTCTCTCTCTCTCTCTCTCTCTCTCTCTCTCTCTCTCTTTCTTTCTTTCTTCCTTATCTCTTTGGGTTTTGTTTTTTTTTTTGAGATAGGGTTTCCCTTTAGTCCCAGCTGGCCTGGAGCTCACTATGTAGACCAGGCTGACCTTGGACTCACAGAAATCTGCCTGCCTCTGCCTCCCGAGTGCTGGGATTAAAGGCGTGCGCCACCATGCCCAGCTACTTTCATTTTTAAAATGGGCTTGTTTACCTCCCAGAGAAAACCACGTCTTCACATGGAGCAGCACTGCCCAAGGGTGGTGGAGAACCATGCACCCTCCAGGACCACCTCCTCAGCAAGCTTCTGGGCACCTTAAGCACAACCTATCTGTAATATTTTAATTTTATGTTTTTAACCATTTGTCAAGTTTTGTTAGAATAAAGAAAATAATTTCCTTTTCACACAAAGAACATATTCTAACTTACATAGTGTTGTTTTTCAAGCCACACAAATGGCTTTCATTAAACTTTTTCACTGTGCATGGCAGTGAAATGCTGTCTGTCCACAGTTTTTCAGAGGTGGAGTGTAGGGAGACTTCAGCAAGATAAAGGTCAAAATTTCAAGGACTATCAGAAAATAGCCTCTTAAGACATATGCTCATGATCATGATCATGTCCCTAAACTGCCTGGTTGGCCTTTGGCCTCAGTCGTCCCAACTGCCAGTGCTGTGATCAGCCCAGATACCACTGTCTGGAAGGAGAGACACAGGGATATGTCAACAACATACATGATGAGGCTGTCCATTTTCAAGTTGAACATCATGATGAGAATATATGTCTTACTTGTCACCCAGGGTAGCCTGGGACTCCTTGACCCAAGAAATCCTTTCACCCTGACCTCCAGTGGCCAGCTCTCTGTTGAGAATCTTGGTACACAGCAGACCTCATAGAGTTCACGTTGTATCCTGTTGTATCATTGCTTTCCCTATTTACCCGGAGGCAAATCTGCACTCCTCTTATTTTCTCTTATTATTTGAAATTTGGAGAATGTTGAAATATCTATGTGAAAACTATAAGTCTACCCAAAGTCAAGCTTCTAAGAATGCTTAGTCTGTAGATGATGGTATGGAATACTAGTTTATTTGAAGTTACTCTTCTGAGCATGAGCTGTCCTAGGGCTTCTAGCCATTCAGAATTTGGCTGCCTTAAAAAACACTAACAAACAAACAAAGAACAACAACAAAAAACCCCAGCTGGGCATGGTGGCACACGCCTTTAATCCCAGCACTCAGGAGGCAAAGGCAGGTGGATCTCTGTGAGTTCAAAGCCAGCCTGGTCTACATAGTGAGCTCCAGGCCAGCTGGGACTAAAGGGAGACCCTACCTCAAAAATAGCAAAAAACAAAACAAAACAAAAAACAAACTAAAAACCAAAAACAGCAAACTAACTAACTAACTAACTAGCTAACTAGCTAGCTAGCTAACTAAATAGATAGATAAATAAATAAATAAATTAATTAATTAATTAAATAAAAAGACAGAAACCATAGTACTTCAGGGCACTAACTAATATTCAGGGCACTAGCTAATATCAAGTTCCTATAGTCGCCTAAAAGCAACTTCAGTTCTTGTGGTTGATTTTATGTGTATACTTTCATAGCAAATTGAGCCAGAACTGCCTTGCTTTTTATAGAAATACTTGTTCAGCAGAGTGGAGTGTGAACTGCATCTTTGATCTGGTAAGATCAACTCAACATATTACCAATGGGCATAAATTAATGGTAGCACTCATATTTCCTCAGAGGAACTGTGTAGGTTTGTTAGCAAGGTGCTAACGGTGTACAACCACAAACCATTTTGTCCCTGGCACCAGAAAGATCCCAGCCACCTAAGCTTCCCCCCTTCCTGGGAAACACAACTTCCTTTTTAGTGCATTTCCAATAAGCATGAACAAAGATCCGAGACAGGAGCAGTGAGGTTCTGTACGCTGACTGTCTTTTTAGCAGCACCAAATTACTAAGGCAAAGCTTTTCTCCTCTCTCTTTGCAGATTCTTTCTTTAATGCCATGCAGTTGAGTGTGCCTGGGGATCATTTTATTGTTAGAACCAGAGCCACATGGAAAAGACATTAAAATGGGTTTGCTGCCTCAGTACCCACAAAGATGAAAGGGCTTCTCTGATTTTAATGTGCTGTGCTTTAGACAGCGGGCGGGGCAGCAGGGAGTGAAGAAAAGAGTTCCTTAGAAACCTACCCATGGGCTGGAGGGATGGCCTAGTGGTTAAGAGCACCGACTGCTCTTGCAGAGGCCCCGGGTTTGATCCCCAGAACCCACATGGACAGCTAAGAACCATCTGTAACTCCAATTCCAGGAGAACTCCAGTTCCAGGGGAATCCGACACCCTCTTCTGACCTCCGCGGCGTTGCACAACACGGGTGCACAAACCTACATGCAGACAATACATTCATACACATAAAAAATAAATAAATAAAAATGAAAAAAAAAGAAACAGAGAAAAGCACTTGAAAACATTTTTATTACAAATTAAATTACTGCACTTTTCATTGCTGTGAGATCAGCCCTTGAGGAAGACTGGGCCCTGGGCACTCACCCCAGCTGTGGGTTCACTACAAGTCTCTGAGAAGGCACAAGGCTGAAATGGGTAGGTTTAGTTTTCTTCTTGTAACATTCTCAATATAACTAAGTGTTCATTGTATCATGGGAAGCAACACATTTTTAGGTCTGGAAGATCTTGGTGTTGTATTGTTCTGTAAGCACTTTTAGTCATTCACAGATCCTCAACTATTTGTATGACGACTGACAACTAGCTCTCACAGTCTACACTGCCCCCGCAGTTCCTTCTGTCTATATCTCACTTAAGATGTAATTGTTACCTTTGTTCATGCTACTGCTTCAGTACTGTTCATAAGTGAGCAAAATTAAGGACAGAGAATTCTGCTGTCCTTTTCAATGGAGAGAAAAATCCCAGTTCAGCATTCAAACTGCTGCCTTCATTTACTTCCCTTGTTCCTAAGTGAGTAGTTTAGAGCAGAAGAAATGCTACTTGCTGCTTCAAGGAGTCTTGGAAATTGAGTGAGGTTTACTCATGATGAGATCCACAGCTCTTAAGTGCCAATTTGGTGATGCTGGCAAACACATGCACGTGTGTGAGCAGCATCCCCATCAAGATGCAGATCCACCCAACACCTCAGAAAGTCCCTGTCTGTGGCCATGTCCTTGCCTGAACTCACCTGATTTCTGGCTCTGCAGATGGGTTTGACTCTAGCACACACTCTTATGTATGCTTTCCTTTTGTTCAGCATCGTGTTTCTGAGAGTCAGCCCTGTCTTTTCTGCATCAGTACTTTAACCTTTTTTTTATTGTAAAACAGTACTGCATTGTCAGGCCATATGACCATTCATATGGAGATGGACTACTTCATCTTTGGGGACTATAGAAGACCGAAACTGCTCTGTACGTTCCAGAACCTGACTTTTGTGGACATGTTTTCATTGCCCTGGGGTAATCGCTAGTGTGGAACTGCCAGGTCAGCACCACTCGGTTCTTAGTCCTGAAGAAATTGCATGTTGGTCCTGCCCTCCTCAGCTGGGTGACATCAGGTGTTTTCTCTCCTAGCAAGAGCTTTGAGGACATTGTCTGAAGGAGGGCTGGGACGTTCAGAGATATTCTAGTCAAAGCTCATATGGTCCTGAAACCTGATGCCCTTTTCATGGCATTATGATCTCAATATTAGTCTTTTTAAAATGTATCACTTTAGTTTATGTGAACATGTGTCTGTATGAGTGAGTGCTATATGTGTGCAGATCTCCTGCAGCGGCTCAAGGAGGGTGTCAAATCTCCTAGAGCCAGAGCTAGAGTCATAGGTGGTTGTGAGTCATCTGCTGTGGATGCTGGGAACCGAAGTTGCAGCCTTTGGCAGAACAGCAAGTGCTCTCAACTGCTGAGCTATCTCTCTAGTTCCTCCATACAAATCTTATCATGATAAAACACCCAGTGTTCTGCTTTCTTGGTGCTCTGAGCTTCCACAGTTAAGGGGGTCACTGCTACTTTTACTAAAACAACAAAACAGGACCACAAACCTAATAAACCTTTCTTCCATCCTGATTACAGAATGGTTGCCCAAATGCTCCTGTATTCATAACAGTGCCATTTCCCCTATTCTGTTGTTTTCTCAACTCCATGTTAATATTTTTTAATTATTTATTATTTTATTTTATGTGTATTAGTGTATTGCCTGCATGTGTGTAAGTACACCTGTGTCATACAATGCCTGTGGAGTCAGAAGAATGCATTGGGTCCCCTGGTACTGGAGAGAAGGATGGTTGTTAGCCACCATGTGGGTGCTGGGACTCAAACCCAGGTCCTCTGCAAGAGCAACCAGTTCTCTTAACCACTGAGCCATCTCTCTAGCCACACATTATTGTTCTTTAAAACACCTTTAAAGAAAGTTTTTATGAAGTCCAAACTGTCTATGCTTTCTTTGGTCTCATAGACTCTGGATATATCTGACTCTGACAAGAATTTCCCTTGAAACTGTGCCCATGCCAGAGCACATCATTAGCGAATCCCACCTGCACTAAACACTCCTGGCACTAGCCCTCTCTGAGGTTAGTACAGACCAAAAATAAACATACACAAGTAGTCCTGGCCAGGGTGAGTGAAATACCATCTGCCTGATGGGCAAGATTCAGTTTAAAGCAAAAAATGTCTTCTTTGTGCTCAAAGTATGCAGATTACTTCAGGAAGCCCTAAGCAGCCTGACCACAGCACAGCATCCGTATCCACGTCTGACAGTCAGCAGTTCCTGAATACATGGCTTATTTTCCAGTCAGTTTACGGCGCCTGGCTGCAGAGTGCGCCTTGCCTAAGCTCATGTCCTTCAAGGACAGAGACAGGGTAAGCACAGAGTGAAAGCACACACTCACACCTTGTTCTCATTTCTTGGATCCTTCTAGTAAAGCAGGCATTGCTGCCACTATGCAGAAGAGGCGCTGAAGTTTGGAAAAGCTTAAGGCCGTCCACCTCCCAGGCTCTTCTGATGAGAAGCTTACTCATTCCTTCATTCCCATCGTCCAGATTTACATACCACCTGAGTATGTTTGTTAACAAATCCAGCTCTGCTCACTAATTCCCTAAGCTGACTTTTTACACAATGATGCCTGGCTATCACCTTCTCTCCAATGTCACTTATCCCATCTCCACTGGAACCTATATTTTCCTTAGAATAAATTATTTCTATATATAAAATATAGAAAAATAAATGTAAAACATTTCATGAGGAGAGCACACAGCCTATAACTGTAGTAGAACAGTACGACCAGAACCCTGTGTTTACTATGTCTTACCAATCGTTGGTGCTGGCCAGTGACCCCTTGTGAACATTCATTGTCTCCCCTCAGTGTGTTTAACTGGCTTGTTCTGAGGGATGTAAGTTCTAACCCACAGGGCTATACTTTATATTACTCCAAATGCCCAATTCCTGGCATAGTACCTTACACCAAAACATCAGGTCCAATGCAAAGATACTGGGTTGTGGGAAACAGGGGCTACTCAGGAAACATCTGGATTTGAGCAAGTTACACAAGCCTCAATTTCTTTGTCTTTAAAATGGGGTTAATAATGTGTCCATTGAGTATTAACAAAGGACAATTATCCAGTGAAGAAGGCTTTTGCGTACTATAAAGTTCTACCAATATATAAAATATTATTATTATTATTATTATTATTATTTTTATTTCTGTATGTGTATTAATGTACTGTCTGCATGCAGGTTTGTGCACCCGTGTCGTGCAACGCCGCGGAGGTCAGAAGAGGGTTTCGGATTCCCCTGGAACTGGAGTTCTCCTGGAATTGGAGTCTCAGACAGCTCTCGGCCGCCATGTGGGTGCTGGGGATCGAACCCGGGTCCTCTGTAAGAGCGGTCGGCACTCTTAACCGCTAGGCCATCTCTCCAGCCCCATAAATAGATCACATGGATTCGATTGTTTTATTCCAGTTAAGAACAGCATTATGGGCTGGAGAGATGGCTCAGCAGTTAAGAGCGTTGGTTGTTCTTAGAGAAAATCTGGCTTTGAATCCTAGCACCCCCATGGCAGCTAACAACCATCCATGACTCCAGTTCCAGGGGATCTGATGCTCTCTTCTGCCTTCCGCAGGTACTGCATGGCTGAGGTGCACTTGCAGACGTGCAGACAATAAATACACTCACAAGATAAAAATAATAGCTTTTTGAAAAAACAGCATCATTTGGGAAGGTTTCTTATCAGTGTTATCTAGCTGTAGTTATATACAACAGATGAAACCTGATTTCCTCATTCTCCTTATTTTGCCAATACTTTGAATAGCAAGAAAAGGTTAAAAGTAAGTAGCCACAGGGCAGGGGTATAGCTTGCTGGAAGAGCACATACTTAGCAAGCTTGAGGCCCTGGGTTTCATCTCCAGCACACAGGGGTGGGGTAGAGAAGAGAAGGATGTTGCGGAAGCAGAATAGGCCATATGACTAGATTCTCAAGAAACAGAATAAATGTTCTATTAGTCTACCAGAAAGAAAGATGGGGAACTGGAGAGATGGCTCAGCTGTTAAGAGCACTGACTGTTCTTGCAGAGGACACGGGTTCGATTCCTAGCACCCACATGGTGGCTAAAAACTGTCTTAGGCCAGGCGTGGTGGTGCACACCTTTAATCCCAGCACTTGGGAGGCAGAGGCAGGCAGAGGCAGGCAGATCTCTGTGAGTTCAAGGCCAGCCTGGTCTTCATAGCAAGCTCCCAGCCAGCTGGGACTAAAGGGAGACCCTGTCTCAAAAAAAAAAGACAGATGGAAGGAGGAAGATGAAAAGAAAGCAGTATGTAAACAAGCAAGTAACAGCCCCCAGGTCAGAACAGTCTTGTAGTATTCCGAACACAACTACGAGCTGGACAGAGCACATGCCTTTTCATTCTCCAGATCTACGACAGTCTACTTATGTGACTAATTGCAGCTTCTCCACTGGAAGGTTTTAGGGAATGTTTCTTATGTACCATCCAGATAGTCCAGTCTTTAGTTCAGGAACTGTTAGAAAGCCCAAACTAGAGCCTCAGGAATTTTTAATAGATGTAAAATCCAGTCAAGTGGAACATTTCCTTTGCTTTCTTCCTTTCCGCTATTAGGCAGGACCAGCCTTTCCACTGTGCAGTTTCCTGTATTTCATTCCCTTCTTGTGGGTGAGTCTGGAAGGTACATTGGCTTAGACCTTATCTTTTTCCCTTGGTGTTTTCCTGCCCTCATGAGGCTGAATTTGATTTTGCTTTCTAAAAATAAAGGCATAGGGAAAGAATCCACTTCAGTTCTACTCAGAAAGAGCTTCCAAATGCAGAGCAAAACTCTGACAGCTCATTTTGTAAGTCTGTAGTGAGAGCCATTTCCACCTTCATGGAAGAATTAATACTTTATTTTAAAAGGGTGTTTTTTTTTTTTTACATTTATTTCTTTTGTTGTCTGTGTGTTTGTGTGTGTGTGTGTGTGTGTGTGCATGTGCATGTGTGCCACAGTGCATGTGAGGTCAGGAGACAGTGAGTGGCACTCAGTTCTCTCCCTCCACCACACGGGATCTGGGGATGAAACTTGGGTCATTAGGCTCAGTGGCAAGTGCCCTTATCCACTGAGCCCTCCCTCCAGCCTAATACTTTTATTTTTAAAATATAGCTTGCTGTGTGTTTTAGGAACCCCTGAAATTTTAACACTCTTTCTAATTTGAACAACTTACTGTAAAATCCATAAAAAAATGTTAAGGAGCCTATTGTATGGATGGAATAGGAAATAAAATAAAAGTGTAGTAATTTTGCACTAACACTAATCTAAACAATATTGATTTAACCTCACTGAATTCTTTCTCTGGTTTAATACTTGAGCTTTTCTCAAGTATTTGGGCCAAAATATATGTAATACAACAATTCAGGATAGACTGCAGTGCTGTTGTACCCAGCAACGTAGCCAGCACTTGCCATGATTCCTCCAGTGAGATCCAGCAGAGCATCTGCTTTGTCTCATTGGACCCTTCTCCAGACAGCCTGGAAACCCAAGAGCCCCATCCAAATGGGCACTGTGATGGTCTGGGTCAGATTTTAAGAGTAGCTTCTCTGTTGGGGCTGTGTAGGTTAGAATTACCTAAGGAGAGGGCTCTGAAAATGCCCATCCATCAACTGAATGAGAGTCTCTCTTTGAATCAGGAAGGTCTTTGGGCACAGAGCCCAGGCAAAGGAGTTAAAACAAGTTTTTCATAATTTTAATGTCCATCCTATTTAAAAGTCACTAGTTTCAGAAATTCAATGGACAAATAGGGTGACTAGAAAAGCAATTCTTTCTTTACGAAGCTATAGGCACTGAAAACAAAGACAATCTATTCTCTAGTATTGGATGTAAAAACTAAGGAGGCTTTGTCTACTGGATGACCTCAGCCCTGTCCTCAAAGACTCAACTAAATTCATCTGAATGGAGAGACATACATTAAACTCTTCTTAAGAAACAATTATGTGGGCTGGAGAGATAGCCTAGTGGTTAAGAGCACCGACTGCTCTTGCAGAGGACCCGGGTTCGATCCCCAGCACCCACATGGCGGCTGAGAACCGTCTGTAACTCCAATTCCAGGAGAACTCCAGTTCCAGGGGAATCCGAGACCCTCTTCTGACCTCCGCGGCATTGCATGACACGGGTGCACAGACCTACATGCAGACAGTACATTCATACACATACAAAAAATAAATAAAATTAAAAAAAAAAAGAAACAATTATGTGGGGCTGGAGAGATGGCCTAGCGGTTAAGAGTGCCGACCGCTCTTGCAGAGGACCCGGGTTTGATCCCCAGCACCCACATGGCAGCTGAGAACCGTCTGAAACTCCAATTCCAGGAGAACTCCAGTTCCAGGGGAATCCGAGACCCTCTTCTGACCTCTGCGGCATCGCACGACACGGGTGCACAAACTTGCATGCAGACAGTACATTCATACACATATAGAAATAAATAAAATTAATTAAAAAATTAAAAAAAGAAACAATTATGTATCTTCGCATTATATGCAGTTATATTAATTTTAAAAAGTAATATAAATTTCTTTTAGAAAAGACAATAGGAGGAATCAATAGCTTTCATCTTTTCATTAATAGGATAACCATGTTAACTTTTGGGGAGTACAAAAAATTGTGATAAAATTGCATCTAGTTTTATAACCTGGTGTCTGTCAGTCTTTTAATAGAATAACTTCCTAAGTCTACTGTAAAGGAGTAGTAGCTGGGTAAGAGTATTGCCTATCCTGATATCTTCTTTTTTGTGTGTGTGGTCTTTTCGAGACAGGGTCTCCCTGTAGCCCCAGCTGTGCTGGAACATACTCTGTAGACCAGGCTGGCCTTGAACTCACAAAGATCTGCCTGCCTCTGCCTCTCGAGTGCTAGGATTAAAGGCGTGCACCACCATGCCCAGCTATCCAGATATTTTCACTTGACAATGCAACGTGAAAACCCTCCCCTATCCTTGCATCATGACCTCCATTGTGAGTGACTGCTGTGCACTGTACCACTGGCTATTCTTTATTAATTGGCGATTGATGATACTTTAGTTTTATTTGTAAACTCAGTTCAGACGAGGATACCTTGAACTAAGAGCTAATGTACCAGATAACTCAGATACTGATAGGATAAAACTGGTGTAATGGTAAAGACACATACTGGTTACCACTTTTTTTTTTTTTTTGGTTACCACTTTAAAAAAATTTTTTTTAAATTTAATTTTATTTATTTATGTGTATGAATGTACAGTTTGCGTGTAGGTCTGTGCACCCATGTCGTGCAATGCCGCGGAGGTCAGAAGAGGGTCTCAGATTCCCCTGGAATTGGAATTCTCCTGGAATTGGAGTCACAGATGGTTCTCAGCCACCATGTGGGTGCTGGGGATTGAACCTGGGTCCTCTGCAAGAGCAGTCAGTGCTCTTAATCGCTAGGCCATCTCTCCAGCCCTTGGTTACCACTTTTATAGTTATAAATACTCCTATCCCATACAATTTCAAGATATCGGTTTAGCAACTAGCTCATTTGTAAACATGAATATTTAATAACTAGTTCTCTGGAGTCAGTTTACCCTTAGAAAAATCCTTGATTAAACTAAACCGGGGCATCCTTCACTTATGACAAGTGTCTTTACATGTGTTTGAACTTTGAGTTTGGAAATATCAAGTCATGTTACTGGGATAGTTGGATGGCTGAAGGTCTAATTTTTAACTGGCTGAGCATGGCGGTGCATATCTGTAATTTCAGCATTTGGGAGGCAGAAGTAAGAGGATGAGGAGTTTGAGGTCAGCTTCAGCTACATAGTGAATTTGAGGACAGTTTTGGCTACATTCAGACCCTGTCTGAACAGCTCCCTGTTCCCCTTAAAAGATGTTATAAATATTATATAGTCTTTAAGACAAAAATCATCTTTTAAAGAATGCCAGTGAAAGACAGTGTTAGAATAGAATAGTTCCATAGGGTATTCTCTGGTTTTACTGCTCTTTACACACCAAAAAGAGAGATGTCTGTGGTACAAAAGTGAAACTGGGAGGTGACACAAAACCCTAGCCTGTTTTCCATCATAGCTCTGTCACTAATTTGGTGTGTCTGAAGCCTTTGAGTCCATTTCCTTGTGTTATCCTGGCAAGGTCTCCTACTCTGACAACAGTAGCCTAGATCCAGATGCTATTTAACAGAGTCTCCTGCATACAGGTTCTTATGTCTTCCTCACAGTGTCATGTAATTCTCAGAACAAGCTGTTTCAACTTACTGACAATGAAGCATTGAGAAAGAGAAAGATCAGAAGCTAGTCAAGATGACAAGACTGCTCAGCATGTGAAGATGCTTGCTGCCAAGCCTGCAGGACCAGAATTCATTCCCAGGGACTGACTCTCAAAAGTTGTCCTCTGACCTCCACACACACATACACATACACATACACATACACATACACATGCACATGCACATGCACATACACACACATAAACACACACATACACATACGTACACACATACACATGCACATACACATACATAAACACACACATACACATACATAAACATACACATACGCATACACTAAAATAAAATAAATGTAATAAAAAAGTTGGCCAAGGTCCCTCAGCTGGATTGTAAGAGCACTGACTGCTCTTGCAGAGGACCAGGGTTTGAATCCTAGCTCCCACATGGCAGCTAACAACTATCTGTAACTCCAGTTCCAGGGAATACAATGCCTTCTTCTGATCTCCATGGGCATTGCATGACAGGGGTGCACTAATACATTTATTTATTATTTATTATTTTTATTTTATGTGTATGAGTGTATGTATAGACAATACACTCGTACACATAAAATAAAAATAATAAAATAAAATAGAGAACCAAATCTAGAACTTTCAGCTGCTAGAGCACTAATCATTACAAGAAAAACATGTAAGGAACAAGCTGAGTGTGGTGGCACACTTGTGGTCCCAGCATTTTGGAGGTAGAGGCAGGCAGATCAGGAGTTCAAGGCTAGCCTGACTGAGAAAAGACTCTGTTTAAAAATAATGGCAACAACAAAATGTTTTAAAGGCATTGCTATAATAGTGTAGCATGGGCATACTGGGAAGAAAACATTCTCAAACTCATAGAAGCTTTGCTACCTGTGGAACAGCATGTTGTCTCTGTGGAGTTGATGTTAGGATTAAGCACAGCATCACACAGAAAGAATACAGTGAGCATACACAGTAACATAAACATGACCTGTCCTCCCCCTAGAAACTATCCCAATACTGTCATTCCTAGAGGAAGAAGATGGGAGTTGTTCAAACATTTTGTTTTCAGAGAATTTAATCATATTCATCTTTCGCACTCCCTCACTCTATAATTTAAACTGTCACCTGTGGGCCAAGTCCTGCCTGGCAGAATTGCTCACTCTTGAGGGGACATGCCACGCTTGTGTTCATGTGATGCTGTCGCTGTCTAGATAACAAAGGCCAAGTCTACAGCTACGATGAGATCCCACAGCCTGTAGAAACTGAAATATTTACTGTCTGGTCATTTATAGGAAAGTTTGCCAACCTACAATTTACACTACTCACACTTTTTTTTTTTTTTTTGAGACAGGTTCTCCCTTTAGTCCCAGTTGGACTGGAGCTTGCTCTGTAGAACAGGATGGCCTTGAACTCACAGAGATCCGCCTGCCTCTGCCTCCCAGGTGCTGGGATTAAAGGTGTGTGCCACCACGCCCAGCCTAAAATGGTTCTTAGCCACCATGTGGGTGCTGGGAATTGAATCCGGGTCCTCTGCAAGAGCAGTCAGTGCTCTTAACGGCTGAGCCATCTCTTCACCCCAACACTTTTCTTAAGTGAATACTTTTTGTTTATAAAGACAGGAAATTAAGCCAGCCTGGGTCTACCTGTCAAAAAGACAAAAAAAAAAAAAAAAAAAAGGAAAGTACAAAGTAAGAAAACATTCTGCTAGAAACTGCTGATTCCAAAAATATTTATAAAATATTTGTAATTCTAGGAGAAAGCTGAGGTCTGGTCTGTCAAGAAAGTACAGCCTAAAGAATGTTTTAGAAATGAAATGTCCTCCAAAGTGCTGCTTCCAACACAAGAATGCACCTTGAATAAGGAACTTGGAAGAGAGAATTTAGGAGGCAGAACTTTGGAATGTTAATAAATAAAAATAAGAAAATGACTGGAACCACATTAGTTGGGCAGAATAAAGCCAATCTCCCAAACTATCCAAACTACAGGTAAAATAACATTCTGAACATTGAAAAAAAAACACATAGTCAAAAGGTGTCATAAAGATTTTTTTTTATGTCTGAAGGAAAAGAAATGATTCCATTTCTTCCAGACATTCTTACAGGAAAATAATAAACTCTCACTTTAAACTGTTCTGATTTTCATGGGATCGGAGCTGCCTGTTACTAATTGGGACGGTCCTGTTTTCTGCTGTTGGCCATGAGTCAGTCTGCATTACCTCAAGTATGAAACACATCCCACTGGAGACTGCTCGCCCCCACAATTCATATTCCATGTGAATAAATATTATAGTGAACCCCAGACAAGAGAACAACAGCATTACACTGCACTCTCAATACCATGTTCTTTTTTACTCCTCAGATTTACATGGTAAATGCTATGCAGAGATCCTGGGCAGTCAGTCTTCACAAAATAAAATATAAGGGACTCCTGAGGACACCCTCCCCGTGACCTGAAACATCCCAAGAGCAGCCTACCGGCTCTCAACAGTTCCAATCTGGGGATGAAGCCTTTAATATTAGGACTTCGGGGGAACATTCTAGATGAAGCTATAGCAATCTGTGGCTTGCTCAAGGAAACAGCATGTATGGGGAGCTCAGATGGGAACTCTCGTCCCTCTGCCTGCTACACCCCTCCTCTCTTCTTCCAGGTTCTTCCTTTGGTCAGTAATGGTGTATACTAAAACCCTGCTAGGGAAGCTCGTTTAACTTTATTGAACTCAGCATCTTCCCAAACTTACTAGGGAATCCTTTTATTCCAATATTTTGTGAAATTAACTAAAGTGTGAAACTCATTTTGAGAAATACAACTGCAGTCACATCCCTTGATGGGTGATGGAGAAAAAGGAGTATAGATGTTGTAAGAGAACAGTTTTCCTCAGTCAGGTGATGCTGAGGAGATGCTGGTCTGCTCCTCAGTGGCTTAGCTCTTCTCTTAGAATTGACTAGACTCTCTAACAGGACCCACAATGCCCTAGACCCTGCCACTAGCTCAGCTTCCTCTTCAGCTTGGTAGTGTGGCCTGCTCTGGGACATGCAGGCTCCCCTGACATGTGGTCTTTCTCAGGGACACCCCTCCTTCCTTCTCCTCTGTCCTCACTGCCTCCTCTGGACCTTTTCACAACCCTTTCTTCCAGGGCCACCTGCCTGTGGAGGTTCTCGTGTCACTGAGTTCTAGACAGCATGATTCATGACAGCAATGCTACATTTACTTGGGTGATTAGTGACTGTCCATGTTCCTATGGTGAGAGGGATGGAAAACATGTTCCCTGCTTCTCAGACAAGATAAAGAAGGAGGACCTTCCCATCCTTCGTATTCTCTTTACATTCCTGCCTAGAGTGCAGTATATGATCAGCTCAGGGCCTAGCGTGTTCTATGGGTTGATTCTACTGTAGGATGAGCTTAGGATAGGGAAGGAAATAAACTGAACTCAGATCAGATGTACTAAGAAGCCCAGTTGTCACAGCCCCAAGTTTTCCACCCTACAATTCTACTTTATGCAAGAATTGAGTTATTTTTATCTTCAACTCTGATTCTACTTCAGTGTTCAATCACTACCACATTTGGAAGGATTCCAACATTCTCTACAAGGTTTAAGGTGGAGAGGAGTCCTTTCTTGTTTCTATAGCTCGGTATTTGCATGTAAGAGGCATATGACTTTGTTCTTCATTTTGTTATGAAAAACAAATAATCAAAAATAGGGAGATTGGTATAAGGAATTCCCTAGTGCCCCATTGTGTATGGAAAAACTGACGTGATAGCTTGTGTTTGGTCCAGTGAGGTCTTAGTAGACAATGCAAGATAGCTAGCTCATCCACACACAATGGTAAGGTCTTAAAAGAGCTGCCAAACCATATAGACATATAACTACTTGCACAGTGATAAACAGATGAATGAAGTGACACAACGTACAGACATTATCAAAGGTTCAAAGTAGTGAACCCTAGTCCTCAGCCAAGCTGCTCACCTGTTGGAGTGCTGCTGCGGAATGAAGAGGAGGGAGTGATGGGTGGAGTCACTGGGGGAGTAAGGCTTCCACTGCTGTGGCGTGGTGGAGTGGACACATTTCCTCGAGACACGGAGCTGGACAGGGTCAGCGAGAGCTTCGGCTGTATCTTCTTCTTGAGGGATTCCTGCTCTCGGCGTGCAGCATCTGTCATGAATCTGAAACGACAGTGGCAGATAAGCAGCCTAGGTCATGGGAGAGAACATTTGAATGTCAAGTTTGAGAGAATTGGGTGTGTTCCCATCTCAAGTCTCACGAAAGCTTTCCTTTCCTATGCAAGGAGGTGTCCTTCCAGCTCGCTGCTTTTAAGGTTTCTCCAAATCGGGCTCATCTCTTCCTAGGCAAACAAATCCTCCTGGCAGGAAACTTTGACACAGAATAGATGTTCCCACCTTGATGCCTTCAGTTCTAAGACCTTTTCTCTTGGAAGAGCCTTCCCCTGCTCCCCAGCCATCCTGAATCAGGAGCGCCTTTCTCTGTATGCTGGTAGTACTTAGTGCTCAAACCACTGACACTAGACAGACATTAGTCTCATGAACACTCTGCTTCCTTTAATTTTTTTTAAATATTTGGCCAGCTTTTAGTCCATTAGTTCCAATTTCAGATGGCTATGCAGTTTGATACCTCACACAAAAGGTTGCAGTTAAGTCTTCCATAGACACGCTGCCTTCAACCAACCACTGATCAAAGTGGTGCACGGAACTCTGCTACCTAACAGAAACATGTGGTCTTCTACACGCCTTTGTGTTGAGATTTCATAACCAGTAACTAGGCCTACTCACTAGGCCTACATGGAGCCCAGATGAGCGGGTATGAGGCCACACCTGCCTACACCTAGCTTAGCAGTCACTACAATAGACCTATTTCAGGTGACTCAGCATGCATGCTCCGCCATCAGAGCCCTTTAATTTTTTTTTTTTTTTAATTTCTCTAGACTCTCATATGGTCATTTGGAGTTTAAACATCTTTGTGCCAATGTGAGGTCTTGCCTGGAATATTGCCAAGCTCTGTACATCTGCCCAAGTACAGTCAAGAGGAGGTGTGAGAGCAGTATGAAGAGGAAGACCACCCGAGGGCCGCTTCAGGCTCTGGTTTTTTTAGAAAGGGGAAGGCCCTGCACCCCACCAGTCTCATTTGGAAACTTCAAGGTTATTCTCCCAACACTTCTTTTATATTAGTATTATTTGAACTTTGTTCTCTTCTCCCTGTTTAATGCAACATTTCATAAGTCTGTGTAATATGAGAGGTAAAGCCATCTATGAGCTGGTAACCTCTACTTACAAATCATATACTTTCTGTATTCTTTGCCAGCTGCATTTCCAGACATTGTCATAGTGAGTACAGTGACTAGGGACATGAAAACCTTCAGGTCATGTCAGATACCAATGCCACCTAGGGTGGTGAGAGGAAGAACATCACCATACCTCACACTACCTCCATCGAATGCAATCTGACTGGTTCGATATGTTCCACCATAAAGTAATTCCAATCATGGTGTTCCGCTAAACCCGTTTCACATTCTGTTTACAAAATTCCTAAGTAGTTTTCTTTACTATACTATGAAGTTTTTGAAGTTAACGGATAGTTCTTACACCTGGTAAAAGCTTAGAGTTGATTAAATACCCAATGAAACAACAGTAATATGGTTATAGTGTCTTTAAATTCTTACTTTATATTTGGGACATGATGGCCCACTTCTTGAAAGATTTTGCAATGTGGTCTATATATAAACTGGCTTTTATACATTGAACTGAACTGTAATAAAGCTACATGCTTTGAGCTCTTAGCTTTAGTGCTGCAAGACGGTGATTTACAAAGAAGAAAGGAATGTCAATGCAAAGAGGCCTATTTGCACCTGGGAGCCAGGTACTGTTTTATTCTCAGATTTGAAACTAGTTCTGAAGCTCTTAAACTTTTTTTCCCTTCCTCATGAACCTCTACCCAAAATACAGATGCTCAGATGGGAAAAACAACAACAATGAACTGGTGCTTTACTAGTCCAAGTAGAACCACTAACTATCATGGTGCTGAGTGTCTTAAATTGGGGCAGGGTGTGTGGCAGAGAGCGGGTCAAACCACAAGATAACCCTGCAGCTTCTTCCAGGAAGACCAATTGTCTGCGATGAGGGGTAGTTAAAATAAGACAAACATAAATATTCCATGGAGCAGAAAAACATGTACATCTTGCACTTCAGTTAAGGATGCAGTATTTTGGGCTAGAGAGATGACTCAGTGGTTAAGAGCACTGGCTGCTCTGGCAGAGGACCTGGGTTCAAGTCCCAGCATCCACATGCAGTGAAAACCTGTCGGTAACTCCAGGTCCAGGGGATCTGATTCCTCTGTGGCACTGCACAACATGAGTGCATTTACACACTTGCTGGCAATACACTGATATACATAAAACAAAAATAATAAAATATGTTTTAAAAGAATGTAGTATTTGGAGTCAGACAGGCTGGGGTTAAGCCCTTGCTGGTTTACCTACCATGTGATTGAAGAAAGGTGCTGAACCTTTCTAAAACTTTATTCTTGATAAAATGAAGTGTTTGAGACCAGAACTGTTTCAGATTTCAGTTTTTCAGGTTTTGGAATATTTACAATGGCATTATTAGTTGGCCATCACTAATCCCAAAGTCTGAAGTTTAAGGTATAGATTTTAGAGCACTTACAGTTAGAGATGCAATAACTGTAATGAACATACATCTTTTTCTTTCTCCATGAGAATTAGACTCTTGGTTCACTGGCAACCTGCTAGGCTAATAGGTCCATACTCTTAGTGAAAACACTACCGCTGTCACACATCATCGCATGTATTCCTGATAGGCAGCCTGGAATCCCACACAGGGCTTTGTAAATGGGCAGAAACTATGACTGGACTGTTAGAAGAGTTTTGACTCTCATGGGCAGGGCCTCTTAGGGCAAGCCAGTCCTCACCCGTCTCTGCCCTGCCTGCAAGCTGTGTCTCTGTTCTCTGTCTTTCTGGATGGATCCAGCGGCTTATGTGAGCTATAGCCATCTTTGAGACTGAATGGTCACAGCTTAAGATGACAACCCACTCATGGACTGGTACTAGCAGTTCAGAGGACTCTGTGAGGATTAAATGTGATAAGATGCCTGTCATATAGCAAGGGGCTCAACATGGAGGAGCTGTTATTATTCCATATCACTCAATGCCAAACTACTCAAATTAGTTCTAAAAGTACTTGAGTGAGCAGAAATTTTACCTTCAGAGTGGCTGATGGGGGTGGGCCTGGAGAGAGTATATCTGGGGTCAGATGGAAACTGTCCAAAACACAAGAGAAAACTCACATTCTTCTCTTGGGTTAAAAAGTATCAGTAAGTCAGTTCTTATTTTTATTTATTTATTTTTTTAATTTTTTTAAATTTGTTTTTGTATGTGTATGAGCATACTGTCTGCATGTAGGCTTGTGTACTCATGTCGTGCAATTCCACGGAGGTCAGAAGAGGGTCTCGGATTCCCCTGGAACTGGAGTTCTCCTAGAATTGGAGTTACAGACGGTTCTTAGCCGTCTGTATGGTGCTGGGGATTGAACCCGGGTCCTCTGCAAGAGCAGTCGGTGCTCTTAACCGCTAGACTATCTCTTCAGCTCCAGTTCTTATTTTTAAAATAAATACCCTTCACAGATTTGAAGCAACTGTGAGCAGCCACAGAACCCACTTTCCCACTGCAACTATGCTCATGTGAGCTGGGTTGGGGTACAGATGTCAATTTATCTTTGGCATGCTCTAAGAGCTTTCTAGAAGCAAGAATGAGGCATTCATGTTAAAAGCATTAAACATGAATGAAATGTGCTCATACAGTGTTGCTGCCAACTCTTTCCTCCTCCAGCCCCCCCTCCTCCACTGGCTTGAAGGTCGTGACCTTGGACATATGGCCATAAATCATGGCAACCTGACACGCCAAGATGCACAGCTGCACACTGTATGAGCAGTAACAGACACACAGGCACACACTTGGGAATGCCACACCAAGGTGTGTGAGTGCTGGTTAAGATGGGCTGTTCCCCCAGCACAGAGGACCTCATTCTCTCCTCTCCCCCTACGGACTTTAACAGTACTTATTTCTGGGGGAAAAGGTTGACACAGGTCTTGCTATGGGATTTAGGCTGGTCTTGAACTGGTAATCCTCCTTCATTGGCTCCCTAGGTCTATCTTTAGACTGAGACTTATTAAACTCTAAAGCTTTAAGTGATGTTCCATCAACATGCTTGTTAGTCAAGAGGTGGACATATTCCCCAAAGTGAGGACCCATCTGGAGACCCCAGTTAGCAGAGAAGGCAATGAGGTGGGGCAGTTCTGTGATTCCAGCCAAGAACTGAAGACCTAGTGGTGTGGCTCTGACCAGGAGACCAGCTCCAAGCCAGCTACAGGATATGATGCTCCCTTGTTGCCTACAGACAGGCCTTTCCACAGTCTGACTGGAGACATTCCCATTCCTGTGGCTGAGAGGAGCTCAGACTCAAGAAGTCGGGTCCCTCTGGTCTAGGGAGCATTTTTTTTTTTTTTTTTTTTTTTTTTTTTTTTTTTTATCAGTGAGGCCCTTGCTGATTATGAGAGACTTGGGAATTCAGAGCAGGAAGTGTTAGTCTGATCTCTTTTCATAGTCACTGCTGAAGTTCCCTGACCTGTCCAAGGCCACTGGGCTGATGGGTGGCTCAGCTGGCACGAGAGCAAGTCAAGTGTTGAGATGGGTCAGTGGCTCTTAAGAAGAACTGTGTGCTTCCTGCTTGGGCCTCAGAAGCATGCCGTGCAGTCTTCAGAATCAGAATCCACAAGAAGCTCCTGAAGCTTATGAGAAGAAGGTGAGACTTGGCAGGCTCACCCACCACTGTGTCCTCAGCAGGGTGCATTCTGGGGAAGGCTGCTGTGCCTACTTCCCTAAATGTCCTTTGCTTTGCAGTTTTTAGCAGCTGCAGCTGGGTACTGGAGCCAGCTCCTACGGGCTTATGAGAGCCAATCATTTAATTTGGGGGATTTTGTTAACTAGCTATTAAACACACCAATTACTCAAAGTTAAATTATGCAAATTTATAATTAAATTAGTTATATTAAAAATAAAGGCACATCAGTTCTTGATTATCTTACTGAATTTTGCTATAACCTATGTCCTTCAGGCTACTCCCAGTAATGCTGTGTCTGTTGGGTAGAATAACTCCTTGGTACGCTACTGTTTCTTCACAGCAGTCTCAGTAGTAGCTTGGAACTGCCACAGTTGGAATATTTATACCACAAAAATGGGCAAATATTACCATCCAGGATTTTTTCCTATTCAGGAGCTAGCTGTTAAATATCAGTCAATATACCTTGCAGTCTTCTTTCTAATGTGGAAAAAAAAAAGCGCATGAATTGGCCTTCCTTGCCTGCTTATAGAAGGAACTGATTAGGGAAGGGATGAATTAGATGAGAAAGGCTTCTTTTCCTTTATAAAATTGTAAAAAGGAATACATGTCAACATATTTTCCATTCATTTGTAACTTGTGTTTTAAAATGATTTTTAAATTATGGAATATACATAGACAAGTGAATAAATGTATGTATCTATACAGTTTAAAGAATAATACAAATATAATCCATATGCTCAGAATTACCAGAAACTTGGAAGTTTCTTGTATGATTTTTTTTTCCTTAAGAGATCTGGGATGGGGTGGGGGTGGGGGGGGAGGGAAAGGGAAATAAGCCTGAACTGAATTGGAAAAAATGTATGAAATGCACAAAGCATCAATAAAAACTAATTAAAAAAATACTTCATACATAGACATATATATGCTAAGAATAGTGTTATGTGCACATATATACACACCAAACTCGGAATGGTATTTACTACTACTGGTTTATGAAGCTAGGTATGAGGAATACCATGGCTTTTTTCTTGAGTACATGTACATCACATGTGATGATTGGATAAAACTTGGTTTGTCATATATAGCCACAATCTATTTGATCTATGTCCATGGTGTTGGTGGGATGTTACCTAGATGTGTAATTTTGGGCAAAAAATGTGTATTTTGCATGTTTTTGAACTATCCAATGAAAATAAAAGTAACTTTTTCCATAAAATTAATTTAAAGTGGGAGCTAGATATGAAAAGGAGAGAGAACTAATTTTCAAGAAATGTTCTTTGTCGTGATTCCCTTTGCATTTCATATTTTCAAGCATCAAATGAACATTTTCATAATAAAAACAAAATTACAAAAAAAAGAGAAATATTATACAAATAAAAGTAT
Organism: Rhizomys pruinosus; assembly: GCA_009823505.1. Classification (NCBI taxonomy): domain Eukaryota; kingdom Metazoa; phylum Chordata; class Mammalia; order Rodentia; family Spalacidae; genus Rhizomys; species Rhizomys pruinosus. Next base: position 180,198 of record VZQC01012801.1, read on the forward strand.
AGTTAATTTTTTTTTAAGTTTTTCCTTGTAACTTATTTTTAACACATAGAGAAAACTGAATACTTCTTAAAGAAAAAGTAGTCACCAGAGATTCCATTCACTGTTGACTAACAGCCTGGAAGTGTGCGGTCGGCAAAGCAATGTTTTGATTTTGAAACTGAAGCTGCCGTAAGATTAATTTTAACTTTCCTACAAATCAGAAATGCCTAAGTGACTTTAATTTAATACGGTCATTTGTAATAATATTTGTTATTGCAAGGGGAAGTACATATTCCTTAAGTAAATTTTCATGCTCCATTATAAATCTTTTAAGCCCTCAGACCACAGTGTTCATACAGTCTGACATGTTAACTGTGGAAACAGGAACGCACCAGCGCTGGGGAAAATGTCAACTGCTGGTCCACAGAGACTAATTTCAACCACAAACTCAGGAAATTTAGAGTGTTTTCTGGAACATGGACAGTCACTCTACTGCCACCTCACTCATAGGCCAAAATACCTGAGCCTGTGTTCTCCTTTGGCACTAGAGGACCCCCAAATGGAAGCAACTACTTGATGCTTTAGTGTTTCTTGGAAAAATCTGAGAAGAATTCGGTTTTCTGAGACTGAAGAGGTATGAGTAGTGCATTGTCAGGAGGTGTTCCTTGTGCAAAGAGAGCTCCCTCCCGATGTCCCAGCACTCTCCTTCTCGCTCTGGTTGTCTTACACTAAGGCTTTAGTGTAGGGGCATGAGGAGGTGTCGCTGCTATGGTTCTCCGCAGCTCTGGCTCTGGACTGGACAACTCCAGCAACAGCACAGCTTGCATTCCTCAAATCTCATTTTGACTTCAATTGATGATCAGAAATGTATCTTATACTGTGACTGGCTATTTACACACCTATAAATAGATCCATAGCCTGTGATTCTGAAATCTCCAACATTCTGAAAACTGCAAATTTTAAAATAAATTTTATGCCGAAACTCATTGAAAGACAAACCTTGACCCAAACTACTCAAAGGCTACTTGAATAGTTTATCCTGTTTGGTGTAAGCATTCATTTGCTTCGTTGCATGAATATTAATGTGCTAGATTATAGGACATTGCCTCAGATCTTGCTGTAAGCACCACACAACATATGGTATAGTATTTGAACTATATTGGCTTTGTGAAATCTGGAAAATTATGAAACATCTAGAGTCCATGGGTAACAATTTTTTATGTAAATACCCCAAACAATCTTTACTATAATTTTTTTTGTCTTTTCAAGACAGGGTCTCCCTGTAGCCCCAGCTGTTTGGGAACTCTCTATGTAGACCAGGCTAGCCTTGAATTCACAGAGATCCACCTGCCTCTGCCTCCTGAGTGCTGGGACTAAAGGCGTGCGCTACTATGCCTCTTTCTTCCTCCTCCTCCTCCTCCTCCTCCTCCTTCCTCCTCCTTCCTCCTCCTCCTCCTCCTTCCTCCTCCTTCCTCCTCCTTCCTCCTCCTTCTTCCTCCCTCCTCCTCCTCCTCCTCCTCCTTCTTCTTCTTTCCTCCTCCCTCCTCCTCCTCTTCCTCTTTCTCTTTTCTTCTTCTTCTTCTTCTTCTTCTTCTTCTTCTTCTTCTTCTTCTTCTTCTTCTTCTTCTTCTTCTTCTTCTTCTTCTTCTTCTT
>VZQC01012801.1:185316-281438 GCA_009823505.1 Rhizomys pruinosus
AACAACAGAAAATACTGCATCAAAGAACTGACTGAAACAGTGAACTTCTGCTCAAAACAGTCAACTTCCCCATGGAAAATATTGAGAAAGACTAAGAGATGGAAAGCATGTTTGGCAGAATGCACGAGCTCTGGTGGGGTGGGGGAATGAGCGGGAACATGGGTCTAGATTTGTTAAAAATAAATAAATTTATGTGAAAAAAAATTTTTTAATGCAAAATAGTAAAACCAAATGCAACAGCAGAAAGAAGCTGCTCCCTATGATCGGACTGGTGCAGCACCTGCCAGGGTTCTGTGCATGTGACTTTTTTCCAACATTCACATCCACTGTGGGTGTCCTCTGGAAAGGATCACAACAGGGCGGCTGTGCTCTCGAGTACCACAAGAATACCAACATGCTTGCTATGTGAAGAGGCACTATTTCTTTCTCTCTTTAAAAAGTTTAGGACTGACCCACGGGAAGACAGAGTTCCTGGCTTTTGAGTAGTGCTATTCTAATTTGCACAAAATAAGTGAATATGTGGGCAAGCCTATGTTCTATCAGATCTTATAGCTAATTCTGTTTATAAGACCAAGAAAAAAGAGGAGAGCCAGACATGGTGGTGCACGCCTTTAATCTCAGCACTCAGGGGGCAGAGGCAGGCGGATCTCTGTGAATCCAAGGCCAGCCCGGTCCACATAGTGAGTTCCAGGACAGCTGGGCTATAGGGAGATCCTGTCTCAAAAGACCAAAAAGAAAAACAAAATTAGTTTCCAGGAAGGCTGACCAAAAGGAACACATATTGGTAGGATTGATAGTTATGTGCTGTGCAAAAAGGAAAGATAACAGACACGGGCACACCCAGACCTAGCAGCTGCTTCTTCTAGGAACTGCGAGCAGGGCGAGAAACCAACACAGAAGGTAGAGGTCGCAGGACAACCTTGGTCCTTGGCATATATACTGCCCAGGTTACCCACAGACCACAGATCTGGGTGCACATCTTCTCAAAGCAGCATGATTCAAAGACCAGCAGCTGCTCTGTGGACAACACTTAAGATCTTTCTTTTCCTTCCCTTCCTTCCTTCCTTCCTTCCTTCCTTCCTTCCTTCCTTCCTTCCTTCCTTCCTTCCTTCCTTCCTTCCCTCCTTCCCTCCCTCCCTCCCTCCTTCCTTCCTTCCTTCTCTTTTTCCTTCTCTTTCTTTTCTCTCTCTCTCTCTCTCTCTCTCTCTCTCTCTCTCTCTCTCTCTCTCTCAACAATCATGTCCTGAATTTTAATTACTCAGATGCAATCCATGCACCAAACCTAGGCAAATGGAGTAACAAACAGAATCTCATCACTAAAGACATCTATTTCTCTCTATATTCTCAATAAATGTTGGGTGTTTTCTTCACCACTATGGAGCCATAGTGAAAATCCTGGCTCACAGTGCAGCAACCACTCTTTTAAACCGCAGGTCAGAATAAATTATCACTGAAGCAATTAATTTTGATTTACTTTAGCCCAAATAAAGTAAACCACGGTCTTTTCCATCACTGATGCCAAGAATAAGGAACTTCTAAAAGCTGCAGCACAGCCCATTGGTTCGGGAGTCAGTTCGGCTCCTGGCAACTCTCTCATCTCGTTCTTTTTTACCTTCATTGGCCCAGGAAGGACAAGAGCTGCTCTTACATGTTTTCATTGTTAATTTGACATCCATGTAAAAACCAATGAACAAAACAAAGGGCCAGCACTTTATGAGATTTTGTGGAATAAAACTACAAATGGCTTTTGAGTTTTCCTTTTACTTCCTCTGAAAGTAAATTAAATGATATGCTGAGGTTTCAACTGCTAATGGGATGATTGCATAATTCTCCCCATCCACTGGAAGAGGCTTAAAAACTGAAGAAAATAAATTGGATTCAGGATCTCTCAGGATTTTAGTTGCAGTTTCTGTGTCCTATACATGCACCATTGCCTGGTGACTGAAAAAGCTAGGAGCACACTCCTAACTTGATTTGCTAGGTATCAGAATTTGGGCAAATTGTTTATTATTTCTAGTCTTGGGTCCTCTATTATAAAACAGAAATAATCCTACCATCTCATGGGCATTGCTGTCGAGATCTAGAAGGTAAATGCACCTGAAGAACTTGGCTCAATGTAGTAACACACATGAGGAGTGTCTGAGAGGCATGGCATTCCATGACTACTGGCTCTCCCTGTCCCTCACCCTGAAATTACAAAAAACTACTTATAAATGTAACAACCATCTGGTTGGATAATTCCCATGGAAGAGATAATTTCTCAGGGGAAGCTAACGTCCAAGTCTGGAATCGTCTCCGTTTCTCAGCTGGGAGTGGTGGTACTCGCCTTTAATCCCAGCACCTAGGAGGCAGAAGCAGGCAGATCTCTGAGAGACTGAGGCTAGCCTGAACCACATAGTGAATTCTAGGCCAGGTGGGCTATAGGGAGACCCTGTCTCAAAAGAAAAGTAGTGATGTGGTATGACTGTCCTTAGCTGAGCTTGTCTTGTGGGCTGACCTGACTGGGATAGGCACCATTCAACATTTAGCTACCAGTAAGTGACTCCCCCTGAACCCAGCACCAGGAGGTGGGGTGCTTCAGTGGTATCTCAGAGGTTATTGAAATGCTGGTAAACAAAGGAGAGGAGGAGGCAAACAAGACAGTGGAGGATCCCAGTGTAAGAGGAGGTTTCGTTTATGTAGATACAATGTCTCTGGTGCCTCTCACCATGAGCTCTGCTTAAGACACGGATAATGGATCACAGCACCTTGTGCTGTGTGGTGGTTTGAATGAGAATGTCCCCCATAGGCTTCAAGTATTCAGACATTTTTTTTTTTTATTTCTGTATGTGTATGAATGTACTGCCTGCATGCAAGTTTGTGCACACGTGTCATGCAATGCCGCGGAGGTCAGAGGGTCTCGGATTCCCCTGGAACTGGAGTTCTCCTGGAATTGGAGTTAAAGACGGTTCTCGGCCGCCATGTGGGTGCTGGGGATCGAACCCGGGTCCTCTGTAAGAGCGTCGGCGCTCTTAACCGCTAGGCCATCTCTCCAGCCCCGTATTCAGACATTTTTGTCTCCAGTTGGTGGTGCTGTTTTGGGACATCTTAGAAGGTGTGGCCATGCTGGAGGAAGTAGGTCACTGGGAGCGGGCTTAGAGAGTTCGACAAGCCTTGCTGTCTCCAATTGCTCTCTCTCTGTTTCCTGTGCTCACTGGAAGATGTGAACCTCAGCTTTCTGCTCGAGCTCCTGCCACCATGCCTCCCTACCACAATGGACTCTAATTCCCTGGAACCGTCGTGTCAATTGTAAGCTCAAATAAACTATTCCTCTTATAAGTTCTCTTGGTCATGGTAGTTATATCACAGCAACAGAAAAGTGACTAATCCATGCTGCTTTCTGATTCAGCCTTTGAATGTCCTCAGTCCCTTGCCCTGGGTTGCTACCACAAGCCAATGAAGATAACATACAGGTGAAAACTGGTGGTTTTTATCTACTGATGATGCTACTGAGTATCAGCCTAGGCATAACTGAAGTGGAATATACTTTATCCATTTCTAGAGAATGAGGGGATAAAGGTAGACTAGAAACTCAATACTTGAGAGAAAAAGGGGAGTATGCCCCAATCCAGAGCAGTCCTCAAAGGTAAGAAAGTATACAAAGCAGACTCAGATAACATCTATTCATGAATTCAATCTGGTTGAAACTGCAGATCTGGCAATTACATGGAAGCAAGCAAACTGGTTAAAACTAGTAACTAACAAGATGGTGATCAAGCCAGGCTGGAGAGATGGCTTAGCAGTTAAGAACACTAGCTGTTCTTGCAGGGGACCTGGGTTCAGTTCCCAGGACCTACATGATGGCTAACAAGTGTCTATAAACTCAAGTTCCAGGGGATCCACTGCCCTCTTCTGGCCTCTGTGCATATTGCATGACATGAAGGCACATACACGTGAACAAAGCACTCATACACATAAAATAAAAATAAACCACATTTAAAATTTTTAAATTTTATTTATTTATTTATTTATTTATTTATTTATTTATTTATTTATTTATTTGTATGAATGTGCTGTCTGCATGTAAGTTTGTGCATCCGTGTCGTGCAATGCCACGGAGGTCAGAAGAGGATGTTGGATTCCCCTGGAACTGGAGTTCTCCTGGAATTGGAGTTATGGACGGTTCTCAGCCACCATGTGGGTGCTGGGATCGAACCCAGGTCCTCTGCAAGAGCAGTCAGAGTTCTTAACCGCTAGGCCATCTCTCCAGCCCCCATTTAAAATTTTTTTTAAAAGACAGTAACCAATGTGACCAAGGACTATTCTTGAGTCTCACTCACTACATCTTTGAAATATATCACCATAGTTAGATCTCTGTTGGAGAGGGTGTTACAACACAAGTATAGGTATAATTTGAACCGTGAGCAAAAGGCTACATGTGCACTCAAAGTTTCCTCTCCTTCCCATATAAAATCCAAATCTTCAGTTATGCGTGGTGGCTCATGCCTTTAATCCCAGCACTCGGGAGGCAGAGGCGGGTGGATCTCTGTGAGTTCAAGGCCAGCCTGGTCTACAGAGTGAGCTCCAGGCCAGCTGGGACTAAAGGGAGACCCTGTCTCAAAAATACCCCTCCCCCCAAAAATCTAAATCTTCAAAACCTTTCCCAGCAAAAACATGAATATTTAAATCCCTTTTGCTCATGGCTGTTCAAGCTAAGAAGCTGACTGCTACACATCTTTTCTGTAATCGGCTTCCACCTTTCCCGCACTTCTTGTATTAGCTACTTTTCTGTTGCTGTAATGAAACACTCCGACCCAAAGAAACTTACAGAAGAGCTTATTTTGGCTTACAGTTCTAGGGAGAGTCACTAATGTAGGGGAGGTATGGTAGCAGGTGCCAGGCGTAAGAAGCTGACTGATCAAGTTTCCATCCACATGCAGGAAACAGAGGGAGCAGAAAGCAGGGAGAGAGGTTAGAAACCCTCAAAGGCTGTCCCCAGTGATCAACTTCTTCCAGGAAGTCTCCACCTCCTAAAGGTTTCATAGCCTCCCCAAACAGTGCAGCCAACTGGGGGCCAGCGTTCAGATACATGTGCCTCATTCAAACAACACTTTAGAAATAGTCAAGTATGGTTTCCATCCTACAGGACAGGAGCACTGACCCAGCCTGTGATATCACAAGGCAAAATGCTCATTTGAATTCTTTTTTATGTTTATGTGTTTACTTAAATAGGGTTATGTAAGTCCGTGGATCAGCATTGCTCAGGAATACAGTGGAGGTAATACCATGTTTTCTTTTCTTTTCTTTTTTTTAATAATGTGTGTGTGAGTGTGTGTGTGTGTGTGTGTGTGTGTGTGTATCTGTGTGTGTGTCTGTGTAAGTGTATGTTGTGTGTGTCCAACAGAGGCAAGAAAAGGGTGTTAGATCCCTTGAAGCTAAAGTTACAGGTGGTTGTGAACAGCCCAATGTGGGTGCTGGAAACTCAATGTGGGTCTTCTAGAAAAGCAGCAAGTGCTCAACTACTGAGCTATCTCTGCAGCCCCAGCAGCATTTTCTTAACTGGATCAATCCACTTAAGCAGTGAAACTATTTTGGGGGTCAAAGTAGGCTCCATATATGAGTTGTTCCCTGATACAGTATATGAATGTAGGCATCCAAACCTTGCGGATGTCAAGCTTCAGAGGCATAAGGGGGCTGATACTTTTCCAAGTTATTTTTTTCCTTTTTATTGCAAGAGTTCAGTTTAACTGCTTTTAGACTAAAGAATGTTGCACAGAGTTAGAGGGTGGCCATTGTCTTGGAAGGAACTCCTGCATTAGGATCCCACAGATCAGACCAAACTTGAATGCAGTCATTCCGACTAGGACTAGGTGACACTAATCCAACTGAACCTTGAAACTGGCCAGCTTTCCATAAAACAGTGACTTAGCTGCCAATCAGAAAGGGCTGGGTAAGCCTGAACCTGTGGGATGAGAAAGCTCCTTCTGCCTTAGCCTTATACGGAAAGTAACTCTTAACCGACCAATCTGCTTTTGTTCTCTGTTGTCCTTTTTCTGCTTATAAAGCCTCCCTCCTCCACACATTCACCAGAACGTGTTCAGTTCTACCAAAAGGATGCTGCACCATTCCAGGATTGCTAACAAAAGCCAAGTAGATCTTTGAACTTGTTATAACTTTGCCTTGGGCTTTTGTTTCTTCTGTTTTCCAGAAGGCTGGCTCCTCATAATGTGATCAGATATTCAGTTATTCAGGAAGGTACACATTTTTAATCTTTTTTTTTAATCAAAGAAATGTGGCTGTCCTTTTCTTCCTGCTGAGGAGTTAATTTGAGGAGTCTGTGCGCACAAAGTCCTCAATGAACAAAACCATGTGTATGGATTGAGCCTGGGGATGATAAGGGTGTTGGTGACAGTGATAATTTAAGCATTTTATTGGAGGTAATTTCAAAAATGCACAGAACAACATCAGTGTGATGAAGTGCCACACTGTGGGTGTTTGCCAGCTGGTTCAATAGCCTCTGCCCTTCCTTTCTTTTAAGATCATGATTATTGATCACATATTTTTTCATCCTGTGTTCACATATGCACTTGAAAAATACATAGAGATTACAATAAAGGAGGGAAGGGAAGATAGAAAGAGGCAGATTTAAAAATTCAGTGAGAAGTTTCATAGCATAAGGGCAGGGATACCCACAGAACTAAATTGCAATGCTCACATTCAGAGCACTGTGGGAGCATATGCTGCTGAGTGACACTGAAGGTTCCTTAAATGGCAAGGTCTGAGTCAAAGGTTCCCAATGCTTTCAGGGATGGTGGCTCTGCTGCAGTGTCAGATAGTTAGGCTACTCTGCATTGCATGCTGGTACTTTTGTGGTTCTGTAAATTGGGGAGCAACAAGGAATGTCCCAATGCCACTATTTTATAACTGTTTTGAAAGAAATTTGTATTTCACAAGCTCTGCCTAGCCACCATCCCCCACATGCTTCACCCTGTACACAGGGTCTTTAAATGGAAAAATTTATAGGTTATTTAGAAGAAAAAAATCAGAGTGCTTAAACTTTTCAAAAATGTCACTGTACTTAACTATTAATGAAGTGTTGTGCAGAGGGTCCTCCAGATCTTCGGCTGTTTGTTACCAGCAGCCTTCATTTGCATGCCAAGGGCCTTTACTAATCCTCAGCATCAGCTGCTTCCCAGAAACGCAAGGGTTCCTCAGTCCTGTTTATCCCGCTGGTTTATTTAGCAAAGCCTTTCTTCACAGCGGGCACAGGCCTTCTTTTCAGGCCAAGCTGATTACTACAAATCCCTAATTAATGTTAATTAAAGCTTTTATGGATTGCAGCCGGGATAGAAAGCATGCAAGTCCCTCTAAGGCCCAATGCTGTTTGAGTGCAGGAATCTGCCACTTCCTATGGAGTGACTCAACGTCCTGGACAGCTCAGCACAAAACCATGTCTGGTGACCAAGAATCTCTCCATCATCTTCTCACATGGAAACCAAGCTGACTGATCCAGTCCTGGAATATCTTCTGAAACCAAGGGCGTTTTTAGAGGGAGAAACCTTTCAAAGCTCCCAACAATGTAAGAATCATGGGGATTTTCCCTCCACCTATCATTATGCCTTGGGGAAAGAAAACAAATACTCTAACTGAAATCATTCCAAGCAACCCTGGAGACATTTGTTAGAGTAGAGAAGTACTCTTTTGCCAGGTGTGGTGGTGCGAGCCTTTAATCCCAGCACTTGGGTGGCAGAGGCCAGCCTACTCTACAGTATAGAGAGTACCAGGCCAGCTGGGGCTACAGGGAGACCCTATCTCCAAAAGACAAAAATAAATAAACAAAGAAACAAACAAATAGAGTAGAGAAGTATAGACCTCTATCCGAGAATTTTAGCTGACCTGGCTTTGGCATGTCTTGTGTAAGAAAGTGACACAATTTAGAATCTCAATTTGGGATTGTTTACATCAGATTGGCTTGTGGGTGTGTCTGTGGGGATTACTTTATGTTACTTGATATGGGACGATCCATCCACAGTGAGTGACACCATCCCCTGGGCAGAGGATCCTGAACTGTATGAGGGGAGAAAGTGAGCTGAGTACCAGCACACATCCACGCATCCATCCATGCATCCATACTGTCTGCTCTTGACTCTGGATATAACCAGCTGCTTCAAGTTCCTGCCCTGACCTCCCTGCAGTGATGGACTGTAACCAATGATGGACTGAAACTTCAGGTTCAAACAGACCCTTTCTTCCCTAAGTTGCTTTGTCAGGGTATGTTATTACAGCCAGAAATGAAATGAGGTCCAGAACAGCAAGAAAGGCAACATCGAGGCATTAAATGGGCTGCTGTAGTGAAGGTGAAAGTCACAAGCGAATAAACAAACTTGAAATTTAAAGTTGTAAAAAGCCAATGGAAGACATCTCCAACTCTTTTCCCTCTATAATTTATATTGGGAGTTTGATGGCTATTCACACCACCTGTGGCCCTAAGGACATAATGCAAGACTTGGAAAAGGAATTCACGCTGCTTTGTGAAATGCTGGAAGCAGTCAAACAGAATGCCAGGGCTGCCTATTAAAACTGGGTAGGCCTGGGAGGGAGTGGTTAGCCCTGTACCCCATTGTCCCATCCTGGCATGTGATTGGCTCAGGGAGTGTTTCCAATCACAGCTGCTGAATTACACAGCTGCCCTGGTCTCATATATGCAATTAACCATACTTTCTCAAGTCTGCATCACTCCCTAGGAGAACATGAGGAATTTGTGAGGAGACATAATATCTTTGAGGATGCCAAGAATCGTTTAGTGGGTAATTCACTGGATGGAACCCCAGTGTCTTCGAAAGAGTTAATTCACCTCCTGAGGGCCTTGAGAACCTGCCTCCCCATCAGGCCTAATGGGATGGAAAGCAGGTCATTACTGAACAGCTTACATGATTTTTTTTTTTTTAATGCAATGGGTTAAGAAATGGGAAAACTCGAGAATTACGAGGGGAGGCTAAATGTTCTGCTTAATTAGGGCAGTGAGGAGAGGTCTTTCTTAAGGCCTGGCTTATCTCTGCTCTCACCTCCAGGCAGGATGTTGACAACGAGAAGACCCCATGTGTAAAGGGACCTTGGGTCTGGCCTCCCTGAGGGACAGTAAGGATGCTCAGCAGGCAGCAGGTTTCTGCTGGGTCAGACTGGGTCAGACTGGGTCAGAGCTTAGCTTGAATAGATTCTTCTCTCATCTCCTGACTGATTAACATTTTCAGAAAGAGATGTTCAGTGGAACCTTCTAGATGCTTCTCTGGAGAAAGACACAGCATTTCATTTGTGATCTGTGCTCCTCTGCCCACGATTAGACGCCTGTTTCTCTCACTTGTTCTCAGTATGGTGCTCAAGTGAGGATCTGCAGAAAAGAGAAACCTGCACCTAGCTCTACCTGTATCCCTATTAGCCTCTCTTGGCTTTAGTTTTTACCTTTAAAATGGGAGTTTATTTATTCACTTAGTGCCATGAGTTGGGAGAGAACTTGTGTAAGTTCTCGGAAACACGCGCTAAGTAAGTGATACATGCCTGTAATCTCAGCCCCTGGGAGGTGAAGTCAGGAAAATCCATTCAAGGACATCCTTGATTATACAGGGAACTTGAGTTTGAGGTCAGCCTACCCTGTCTCATTCCCCCTTTTCTCATCCTTCTAAAAGAAAAGGTTCCTGAAAATACTTTTAAGTTGGAAGGTTCTGAACAAATGTAAGGAACTACTATTTTCAGCAACTCCTGAGATGTCACTGAACATAGGGCTCTTGTCAGCATGACTCAATGGAACAAGTGTTTACAGGGGACATGACACTGAGTCGGAAAGGACTCTACATCCTGAGTCCTGCCAGTAGGCTGGCATGGGAGCTTCAGGAAGGCACAAAAGTTCCTAAGGCACATAGTAAGGAATATGTCACGAACAGGAAGAAGCTCAAAACATGGACGATGAAAGCTGGAGCAGCAGGCCGTAGCCGGACATTACCAACTACTCAAGCAGCCCTCATGTCCCTTATAAAACTGGGGCTGTGGTTGGTTTTTACTTTGCCATTCTTCCTCAGCCTATTAGTCAGCTAACTTCCACTATCCCACAGGATCCTCTCAGACTCTTACCCAGAGGACCATCAGGTCTCATATTCCTGCAGTCTGCAGGGTCCTGGAGACATGCATGGGGATCCTCTATCCTGCAGAATCTGCCCCTGCCACCCCCGACCCCCGCTTGCTAATAGAATTCTTTTTTGTTGCGGTTTGTCTGTTGCAGTACTAGAGCACCAATGTGAAGAATTTTAACTCACACTGGAATGAGGCCCAGCTCTTATGCAAGCATAGACCCCACTCAGTAACCAAGAAGATGGCCATTTAACTACAAATTACTGCTAAGAGTTTACTATCAGGCTGTCTCCTTCACACGGGTCCTATTAAAAAAATAATCACCATCTGCTACACTCCCCTTCTTGTTTTTTATTAAACTGGTCATTAATTACTGGTAACAACTAAGTTCGTTTGGATTTTATTGAGTAATTATAAAATAAACAGGGGAGAGCATCAAGCTTCCTGCCTGGCTGAAGGGAGGAATTCTTTATAACACCACATTCAAAAGGGGGCCATAATAAACCATTCCATTCTATTTACTGTGGTAATTATAATTCTCAAAATTCATCCTTCCTATAGTTAACAAGTCTCTTCTTTCAGCTCAGCTCAGCTCAGCCTGACTTCAGTTAGGTCATTAAACTAGTCATTACCCGGTAACAACAGATCTCTTCTGTGTTACAGAATAATTCATTGACACTGTTGCATAATTTGATCATTACCATGTCTTAAAAGTTTTCATATTCCAGGCATCTAACTATATTACTGTAACATAATCAGAAATAGGGTGGGCTTCAATGTTTTGATTAGAACAGGTTTATCATTCTGCATAAGGTGAAGTACAAAGTTCTATGGGTGCTTTTCAGCTACAACACTTAGGTTAAAACATTTGAAACAAGCCATTAATTTAATAACATGTTCATCCAAAACAAATCATAACTCATTTCTTTTTACTGCAGAAGTAATTGAGTAATGAATAATGAAAATCATCCCACTAAAAAGGGCAGTAAATATGTTGACTTTATTATTAATACTCAATTTTTGGTTAATAAGGCAGCTATTAAATCTGAAACATGATGGATCTGATTTATTGACTATTCAAGATAAGAGTGAAATATTACCTAGTAAACACTGGGGATTCTTACTAGAGATTTCATTCTAAAACAGTGTATAGACTCCAACTAAGATTTCAGATCTCCTAGAGATCTGTCTGACCTTAACCCCCTTATCCCTGTAGCTCATAAGTTGCTTAAAGAATTTAAAATGGAAAAAAAAAAAGCCGGGCGTGGTATAGTGCACACCTTTAATCCTAGCACTAGGCAGGTGGATCTTTGTGAGTTCAAGGCCAGCCTGGTCTACAGAGTGAGTTCCAGGACAGCTGGGGCTGCAGGGAGACCCTGTCTGTAAAAGACAAAAAAAAAAAAAGAATTTAAAATGGTTGCATATGCAACACAAACATAGGGGGGTGGGCAATGAAGACAGCCACAAACCCCATCACTCTACACTGTAGTTAACTGAAATTCTCCACGGAAATCAGTATTGGTTAAGTCATGTTAGACTCTAACCAACATCAGAAGCACACTATGTCCAAAAGAGGGCCTGCTGCTGAAGTCTCAGATGCAACATTTTAGTGATTGTTCAGAGATAGGAAAACAGTCAAAACCCTCATTAAATGTAAAAGGGATTACAAGGTGCTCCATCCCTATTCCTTCAAATAGGATGACCCTTGATTCTTGTTATTCATAGTAGTAAGGTGCTGTGAATTCTGACTCAGAGAAGCCAGCACTGCTCCTGAATGCAGCTTACCTTTCTATTGAGCCTCTAGTCATATTTTTTTCACCTGATCAATACCTTCTTTATGTATATTTCTGTTTCAGTCTCTAATTAAAATATATTTTTGATTCACTGACATTGCAGCCAATGGCAGAGTGGTTCATGCCTGGAGGAAGCTTGTCTGACACTCGGCTTTTCTCCATAAGGTCCATCACCATCTTCTTGTGCTTACAGATTAGACAAAACTCAGGGTTTTTTGAGGTTTGGGGACCATTTTAAAATGCTAGAGGGGCTGGAGAGATAGCCTAACGGTTAAGAGCACGACTGCTCTTGCAGAGGACCCAGGTTTGATCCCCAGCACCCACATGGTGGCTAAGAACTGTCTGAAACTCCAATTCCAGGAGAACTCCAGTTCCAGGGGAATCTGACACCCTCTTCTGACCTCCGCGGCATTGCACGACATGGGTGCACAAACCTACATGCAGACAGTACATTCATACACATGCAAAAATAAATAAAATTAAAAAAAATTAATAAAATGCTAGAAAAAGCACGAAAAGGCAAAAACAAAGTAAAACAAAAAGTGGCGCAAATAGACGGTGAAAAGGACACATTGCTAGGAGAGCTGAAGAGCCAGTGCCTCGTGTCCTCCAGCCACAGCTTCAGGCCCTGCACACGTTGGTAAGTAATGGCAATTTTGGGGTTGCAAATAAAGTTTTAGCAAGAAAACAAATATCCAAATGCTTAATCTGCAAATCATGTGGCTGGCCTGGCTTTACACCACAGGCTTTATCGCCCACCTGTCTGGGTATTATTCTTGCTCCCCACTGCAGTTCTTTCTTAGGGACAATCTCAGCTCTACAAGGTACCTTTCACAGAGTGGGAAGGGCAAAAGATGCATTCATTACCCAGTAAACCTTGAAATTAATTTCTAGAAATGAATAACTTCTAGAACTCTGATAAACATTGAAGTTTCCAATAATAGGTGTTCTGGGAACATTTCAAGAAATGTTTCAGCACTTTCTTATTTGCATATTTCAGAGAAGGGCTTCATTTAACTAAGGAGGCAGGCAGCCCATTTGCTGAATCATTGTATAGCTCCAAAGCAATAATATCACTTGTGATATAAAAGATTTCCTGTCTGTTACCTTCAAAGGAAAAATATTCATAACCCAACACGAGTAATGTATGACCTTTTTTTTTGAGACAGGGTTTCCCTATAGTCCCAGCTGCCCCAGAACTCACTCTGTAGACCAGGCTGGCTTTGAAATCACAGAGATCCACCTGCCTCTGCCTCTTCCTCTGCCTCTGCCTCTGCCTCCAGAGTGCTAGGATTAAAGGTTTGCGCCACCATGCCCCGCATGTGTGACATTTCTACCAAGAAAAGTTTAAATTCAATTTAAAATATTCAGAAGCTACATTCAGAGCTGGGCCAAAGATCACAAACAAATGATCCCCAGAGTGCTAGATCCAAGAATGAAAATATGACATCTTAGGTCCAGACATCCAAATTCTCTTGGAAAATCAGCAACTCTGGTATCACTGGGCCAGCGCTCCTATACAGTGGCTGCAGTGAACTGAAGACAAAGGCCAGGCAGTGAATCTCAAGCTCACCCCCATCGTTCAAGAACTTAGCCAACTTTACTTCATTAGTTTGGTTGTAAAAATTTGTACACAAGTTAGATGCAAGTAGTATACACTGGCAGGACGAGGGATCAAAGTTTATAGTGACTGGGAAACTGAGTCCTACCTGCTAGTCTTTCAAGCTCTTCTGACCTTGAAACATGAATATTACTACCAGCAAAGTGGCTTATGTGGTGGCTAAGCCTGTGTCACTGTTCTGTGTTTCATAGTTGACAATGGAATGGGAGCCAAAGATAACTCCAGTTATAAGCCTATACTCAGGTAGGCCTGGATATATAGAGCAGGTAGCAGAGATGTATGCATTACAAAGGATGCTCTCTTGGGGGCTGGAGAGATGGCCTAGCGGTTAAGAGCGCCGACCACTCTTACAGAGGACCCGGGTTCGATCCCCAGCACCCACATGGTGGCTGAGAGCCATCTGAAACTCCAATTCCAGGAGAACTCCAGTTCCAGGGGACTCCGTCACCCTCTTCTGACCTCTGCGGCATTGCAAGACACAGGTGCACAAACTTGCATGCAGACAGTACATTCACACACATACAGAAATAAATAAAATTAAAAAACAAAAAACAAAAAACAAAGGATGCTCTCTTATTTAAGCCATCTACTCTCTGGGGAAGCTCTGGACTTCAGATACGGGGTCCAGACACTGGATTCAGACAAGAAATTTGAATCTGTTAAATGTTTTTTTTTTTTTAATTTGGAACTCTTTGTAGCATTCAGGTAACTGTGAAAATATGAGAGAGAGAGAGAGAGAGAGAGAGACAAACTTTCAAGTAAGCACTTTGATAATAAACTGCACACAGGTGGGAAAGCAATGAGAAAACAGAAAGAACTTGTATAGCCACAGACGGCCTTTGAGTAGAGCAGGCCAGGCTGGCACTGACCTGAGTCTCCTCTGTCTCCAAAGGATGGTGCCTCCCCTGAGTGTTGTGCAAAGCAGAGAAAGAGGAGGATCTTCTGCTCCACAGCTGCGGTGCATCCTGTGGAAAATTATCTTGCTGATACAGAATTTATAATCTGGAAAAATGTTGAATAAAGGGTGATGCTGATACTGTTGGTCTGAGGACCACTAAGCTTAGATTATCCAAGATTTGTGGCCTGAACACACAGTGCTTGGAAGAATGAGAAGAGGATGAATAATTAGGATGGAAACTAGCAATGTGGCTGATTACACACCAGCTTCTCAAAACTGTCTTCCTGGGACACTGGTCAGGGTATTTGTAGGTAGGGAGCTCAAAGGAGGCTAGAGGCTAGCAACATGTATTCAGTTTATTTTAATGGTTTATTTTTTAATGAATTTTTAAAATTTTATTTATTTTTGTATGTGTATGAATATACTGTCTGCATGTAGGTTTGTGCGCCCGTGTCGTGCAATGCCTCGGAGGTCAGAAGAGGGTGTCAGATTCCCCTGGAACTGGAGTTCTCCTGGAACTGGAGTTACAGATGGTTTGTAGCCGCCGTGTGGGTGCTGGGGATCAAACCTGGGTCCTCTGCAAGAGCAATCTGTGCTCTTAACCACTAGGCTATCTCTCCAGCCCCTTAATGGTTTATTTTTATTCATGTATGTGTGTATGTAGCTGTGTGAATGTATGCTACATGTAGGGAGAGTATCAGATCCTCTGGAGGTGGAGTTGGGAGTTGTCTGACTTGGATGCTGGGAACCAAACTCAGGTCTTCTGGAAGAACAATAAGCCCTCTTAATGGCTTAGCCATCTCTCAAGCTCCATAATCAGTTTCCCAAGTGGGAGCTTAATTTGAGCAAACTATCTTAAGATCCCTACATTGTAGAGACTTAAGTCATGGTCACCAGCATAAAAGCTAATTTCATTATTGTATATAGCAAGCATTTTATCTTCTCTAAAGATGTCACATGTATCTGTGATAGTCATCATACTCATGCCCAAGGTGTTTCTGGGGCTCCTCTTTCTTGGTATATAGTAGGACTATACTTCTCTGTCCCCCTTGAGCTTAGATATGGCCTATGACCTGATTTGATTAATGACATGCACGTGTCAGTGATTTACAGTGGTGTTTGTTCCCAAATATATGGATTCTAGAACGTGGGTGAAGGTGAAGCTTCTAGCAGGTAAGATTCTTGAGAGACTGTGACTAGTAGGACATCCCTAAATGAGCCATGGTGCACATGAAGAGCAAGCAAAACTCTTGAACTGTCATTGAGATCTGAAGGTCATTTGTTACTGCAGCCAACCCTGTCCAACATAAAAGGTGTAAATTTTTCAACTTTTTTACTTGTAGCTCAAATGTATATGTAAATTCCAAATTAATACAAATATGTATACATATATACAAATTTATACACACACAAAATTTTATATATGTATGTATATACATATATATATTTCAATCAACCCTATTGTCTGGTTCAAGTGATAATCTCATTATCACTCCAGCCAAAATTTCTGTTTTTCTTTTTTCTTTTGGTCTTTTTGAGACAGTATCTTCCCTATAGCCCCAGCTGCCCTGGAACTCCATATGTAGACAGACTGGCCTTGAACTCACAGAGATCCACTTGCCTCTGTCTCTGCCTCTGCCTCCTAAATGCTGGGATTAAAGGCATACACCACCACACCCAGCACATTTCTTTCTTTGTATAAATGCCAACTCCAACTCCAAGGAGATCACAGGATTCAGCGTCTGGTTGTTTTCTACTTGCCCATATACGTTAGTAGCACTTTACTGAGAGAGAACCAGAGGCTTTTGGAGGATGGAGGTCACCAGCCCAGGCAATGAGCAGCTTACAGACAGCGGCGAGCTGAAGGATGGAGCTGCCAATACACTGCGGCCTTTGAACCTTTCTGTTACTTGTGCCCAGACAGGTTATACTGAGCACATACTGCAGTTGTAGAACTGCACTGGGAATCAGAGACTAGACTTGCAAGCAGCTGCGAGGCAAGGCTGCTCCATTAATGGGGGCTGCAGCATTTCTTTTTTTTTTTTTTTTTTACCATCTATACACATTTATATTTTTCTTAACAAACTAACTCTAGATAACCTGTTCACTATATCTTTTCACCATGAACTGGGCAGTAAAAAGGAAAACAGTAGTGATAACTTAAGGGAAAAAAATTAGCCAGAGGGAATTAAAGTGAAATTTTGTGGGCTTTCATGGAATTAGTGTTAACCGTGAGAAATGACACATTCTACTACAAAGGAACACTTGAGCCCAGTTCAAGTTTCACTAGTGCAAACAGTCTGAACATGGGTCCCTGTAAAGTCATCTCTCCCAGCCTCTGTCTTAAGATTTTCACATTTCAAGCATATAGTGCTGTTATTCCTAAAAGTAGCAGAGCTGAATTCAGGCGACCTGGTTTTTTTTTTTTTTTGTCTTTTCAAGACAGGGTCTCCCTGTAGCCCCAGCTGTCCTGGAACTCACTCTGTAGACCAGGCTGGCCTTGAACTCACAAAGATCTGCCTGCCTCTGCCTCCCGAGTACAAGGATTAAAGGCATGCGCAACTGTGGGCAACCCATTTTTTAAAGGAGGTAACCCTGATACACAGGCCTTTAGCAGCAAGCAATTTTAATTGCTAATGTAGGTAGGGGACTATCTCATTGGCACACGTTATAAAATTACATTTTGTGGAATTACAACTTTTGAGTTTAGGAAAGGGGAATATTTTGGATTTGGCCTCAAGTTATGAGTAGGAACCAAAATTGGAAACTTGGGGGAGCTAACCTCAATGAGGAATTAACTATTATAAGTCATTCATTCTCCATCCTTTGATAAAAATGTTTTAAAAACCAATCATGCAGGGCATGGTGTCGCACACCTTTAATCCCAGGGAGGCAGAAACAGGCAGATCTCTGTGAGTTCAAGGCCAGCGTGGTCGACAGAGCGAATTCTAGGCTAGCTGGGGCTACAGGGAGACCCTGTCTCAAAAAGACCCCCCCAAATAAATAAGTAAATATTAAAAAAATAAAAACCAAATCATTTAATTTTTCACAAGTAAATGGAAAATGCAAGCCTGTTAATCATGCTGCAAGCACTTGAGTATCGAGTATCATAAGCTGTCATCAGCATGCAACAGACAGGGCTAGAGAGCACATAGCAAGAAAGACGCACTGTGTGATGACAAGGTGGCACTGTGGAGTGCCAGCTTCCCATAGTTAAAGTGGTGTCAGGATTGCTGAAAACAGGGTGAGAGGTTACAGAAGGAAAGACGGGCTGGTTGGTGTCGCTGGCCTATTGGAGGCATCGAAGAAGATTCAGGGTGACTCATAGTACAACCGATTTTTATCAACACTGTTTATTAAAAAAATATTAGCCAACAGTCAAATAAAATAGAATTTTTGTTTTCTTTTGAGACAGAGTCCCCCTGTAGCCCCAGCTGGCCTTGAACTCTCAAAGATCTGCCTGCGGCCTCTGCCTCCCAAGTGCTGGGACTAAAGGTGTATGCCACTATGCCCAGCTGGAAATAGACTTTCTTTTTTTTTTTTTGGTCTCCCTGCAGCCCCAGCTGTCCTGGAACTTACTTTGTAGACCAGACTGGCCTTGAACTCACAGAGATCTGCCTGCTTCTGCCTCACTAGTGCTGGGATTAAAGGTGTGTGCCATCTCCCGGCTTGGAAACTGACTCTTTTTTTTTTTTTTTGGTCTTTTCGAGACAGGGTTTCCCTGTAGCCCCAGCTGTCTTGGAACTCACTCTGTAGACCAGGCTGGCCTTGAACTCACAAAGATCCGATTGCCTCTGCCTCCCAAGTGCTAGGATTAAAGATGTGAGCCACCACGCCCAGCGGAAATAGACTCTTAACCATTACAATACCATTAAAAACAAGGTGTATAGAGAAAAATTCCCTCCTTGTGTTTCCCTGCTGGGTGTAACCGCCTTGGAACCTTCTTATAATCCGAGTGATGTGGGACCATCTCCTACACATGAAAGCCTTAAAAGAAATTCCTTTGGTGCTAGTGGAATTACAAATGCCTCTGGCTGGGACCCAAGATTCCCCCCTTTACTGTCTGTTAAATTCAATATGTAATGGTGACATTTTAGTATGCTGAATCCTTTGCCTTTTTCAAAACTTTGGCCTCATTTGGTAACCCATGCCTCTTGGGGAACAAAATTACTTATGTCATTAAAGCTTCATCAAGTAATAATTTTACTATAATTGTTAACATAAATAACTTCAGTAAATAAGCACGGAGTGATAGGTTTGTTCTTGCAATCTCAAGAGAGTCACCATTTAGCTTTGATCTATAGTCAGGGCACTATTGCTATTGCCAACTGCCCATCACCTTGACTTGGGAGTGCTTTCATTCTTAACGAACTATTGAAACAGGGCAGCTTCAAACATGAGATCTTGTGTAACAGTGATATCTAAATGGCCTTGTGTCGCTGCTTTTCCTCCTGACACTAGGAAAACCTGTTCTTGTGAAACAGAAATTCAATTTTGCAAGATGGGAAAAAGAGGAGCATGTGAACAGATACGAGGGCATGCCTTCTTCTGCAGCCGGAAGGAAGGGCGCCCCTGCCAAGTCTGAGCAATCTCAGTAGCATAGGACAACTTTTTCACCTGACAAATGTTTTCCCACCACCCTTCCACCAACAACAAAGATATCGCCTGCCATAATATGATTGCAGGGAAAATATATGGTGTAATAGAGAACAGCCTAAATACCTGTAAGTGGAAAAAGACATAAACGACCATTTTAATTAATTTCCTAATGTAAAACACAGCTGTAGTAATGTTGGCAAGTCTCACTTGCCCTGTTTTAAATCTGGACATGAAATCATGCCACTTAATTAAGTCTTAATGCAGAAAAATATATTTTATTTACTTTTTATGGAATATCAGCATTTAAAGCTTTCTATTTATGTGTGCTTTATAAACTTTCTATTTAAGTGCTTTATAAATTACATTAAATACTGAAAAAAAAAAAACCCTGACTGCTACTAATCAGCAGTTACAAGCACCAGTTTCAATTTCAATAATTAAATGCCTTTTTGGTGGACTCCTGCTGTGTGAGCTAGCTCTAGGCTATGAAAGTAATGAGTCTGGGCAGAGTCATCTGATCTCACACTCCGTGCAAAACTCTAGGAAAGGCCTTGCCCACAATTCCTACTCTGTTTACCAGACTGTGGGCACACTGACTGCTGGAAGCTTTACGAAGTCTCAGGGCTTCCCCCTTCCCCCTTCCAGCAAGTTCCCTCTTTCTATTTTTTATAATGTTTGGCTCAGGGGGAAAAAAAAGTGGTATTATAGCGCCCTCTGCAGGTAATAAATTTGATAGTCCCATAACCAGCATAGTTTTCCACGTAATACAATACTGAGGGGGTATCAGGATTATCCAAACTGCCAGAGTCAACCTCACCAGAAAGACATTCGTCCTAAGGGCAGGCTGACAACCTAAAAGAGTCCTAGAAAAGAACACCTCTGTTAACTTCTTTAGGATGTAAATTTCTGTCTTTAAAGCCTGTGGTAGTGTTGGGGACTATGCTATTATTGCTTTCACTGTCATAATCCTAACAATTGTTAACATCATGAAGAATACAGGGCTCTGAGTGGCTCACTTAGAAAATGTCGGTCCTACCATGCCTGGGCTGAAGCCTGATATAGAGAAGAAGCTAAGTACATGGACACACTGTGATTTCCTCAGCCAACTTTTGAGTCTAATGAAGTGTGTGCCGCATGCACTGGATTTCTCAAGTGTTTTCAGGAACTTAGTGCAAATTTTTACAGGGCATTTTATATTGGTTTAAGCTTATTAGATGGACTGAATATAAATCAGGGCTGAAAGAAGGTCATAAGTAAAGACAGAAATGAGGAAGTGTGTAGGAGACGAATAAGAAAATAGAACAAAGTTGTGTTTTCATTTAAAACTTCAAATCTCCAGGTGTGGCGGTCTACATATCGCGTTGCAGGCCAGCTGGGGCTACAGGGAGACCCTGTCTCAAAAAAGACCAAAAAACCAAAAACTTCAAATCACATCTTCTTAGTTATAGAGTTGTTGGCAAACCAACCAACAACTTAAAAAAAAATACTTTAGTTTTTTATTTTATTTTATGTGTATATTGCCTGAATGTATGTAAGTGTACCCAGGTCACACGAAGCCTGTGGAGATCAGAAGAGTGTGTATGGTTCCTGGAACTGGAGTTATTTAGCTGACATGTGGCTGCTGGGAACCAAACCTGGGTCCTCTGCAAGAGCAGCCAGTGCTCTTAATGGTGGAGCCATTTCTCCAGCTCCCCCCCCTTTTTTTTTGAGATGCAGTCTTGCTGTATCTATAGCCCAGGTTGGCCTTGAACTGAGGAAGCTCTTCCTTCCTCAGCTCCCAAAATATGTGCTGCCATACCTGGTCTAACGACTTTTTAAAAAATTTTATTTATTTTTTGTGTATGAATGTACTGTCTGCATGTAGGTTTGTGCACCCGTGTCGTGCAATGCCGCGGAGGTCAGAAGAGGGTGTTGGATTCCCTTGGAACTGGAGTTAAAGATGGTTCTCAGCCACCACGTGGGTGCTGGGGATTGAACCCAGGTCCTCTGCAAGAGTAGTCGGTGCTCTTAACCGCTAGGCCATCTCTCCAGCCCTCTAACGACTTTTAACAGGAAATGCTTTTCAAAATATTTTCAATTCATCAGAACTAAAAACTTAGTAGTGGGTTATTTTATTTTCTATTACAATTAAAAGCATTGTTTTCAGTACTAGGGATTAAACTTTGGGCCTCACAGACACTAAATAAGCACTCTAAGACCACATGATGGTCCACACCAGCCTGGAACAAGTGGGGTTGGCTGCTATTGGACTGACATGTCCTTCCACAGCACCGTGGTCACTGAACAGGCTGTTTGGAGACTGTCGGGATGTGGAGGAGGCTGGCGCTGGGGTGGACCAAGGTTGCAGTTGTTGGCAGCCGTCATCCCCATGTAGTCGGACACTGGCAACATCCCCAGCCAGGGGTGGCCTATCCAGTTGCTGCTTTCCCAAGCACAAGTGATTTCTCAAGTCTTTCATACTCAGTGCTTCAGGCAAGACCTCAGGGGAATGAAGCAAAGGTTTTAGTTCCAGTAAAATGACACTTCCAAATAACCAAAAATTAAAATGTTGACCTTCCAGATTTGTTAAATTCAGAAACAAGTGCTCTCAGCAGGATCTGTCATCAGCCCAAGTTAAAAGAGGGCAGCCGTGGCCCTGCTGCAGCCTCCACACAACCCGTCCCAATCTTCCAAGTCCAGTGTCACACACCATTCTTCCAGGCTGGAGTCTGCCAGACCAGACTAGGCCCTTGCTCAGCTTATCTCCCACTGGGAGGCTGCTGCCTCCTGGAGGGAAGGGCAGCTTCCCAGCAGATGGGGGCTGCGGAGGAATGGCAGCTCAACCAGCCTGGTGCCGCCACGTTCATGGCCAGTGGTCATTCCTCTGCTTCACTGCTGCCTGCAGTCCCAGCCCAGTCCCCGAGCTTTGGCAGCCCCAGCCCTCAGGAGAGGACAGGTGATGAGGATTAAGCCAAGTGTATTTGCATATCCTGAGCACTGGGAAGGAAATTAACACCATAGTAATGTGATTTAGTGGCTAAACTTAAACTTGAGAAAACCCCAAAACAATTTTGAGCACCAAGAGACCAAGGAGAACACGATGCAGCCCTTCTGGCAGGAGCGGCCAGCTCCAGGGTTAAAGGGAAGTTTGCGTAGAGATGCTGTCTAACTTCACCCGCAAATCACAAATAGGCCTGCTTGGGCACAAGAAATGCCTTCCCCTCCCAGCCCACTTCTTGTTGGCTGGGGCTGGCAGTGGTGGGACGGTCCTGTCCTTCCCTCCTCTTCAGGAGTTCTGTCCTGGCCAAGTAGACCATGGTCACACTCAGCTCACTGCCTGTAGCCAATTTCAGAAACAGTCTGACAATTACGTATTTCAGGAACTAGACTTTCCCACTAGAACGAGAGCATAAAGGCCTTTTCAGACTCTCCCAGAGTGAAGGAGGAAAGAGGAATTAGCTCTATGCAGAGTGTAGTGCATGTTCATTTGCCTCGAACTGCTTCATTCCAGAGAGGAAAGGAGAGCTTTATAAAAAATATTTTATTTTCAGTTTATGTGTATGAGTTGATGCACCCATGTCGTGGAATGTCAAAGAAGTCTTGAATCCCCTGGAATTGGAGTTAAGGATGATTCTTAGGTGCCATGTGGGTGCTGGGAATCGAACCCTGGCCCTCTGCAAGAGCAGCCAGTGCTCTTAACTGCTGAGCCAGCTCTCCAGCCCTTGGGAGGAACATTTTTAAATGAGTCTTTAGACAACTGTGTCGTGCTGTCAAGAAGGGAGGTAATGTTATTCTCATTGCTGTCATACAAAGATACCTAAAATATGGATAGCATTAAAAATGCTCGTTTTCATGAATTCAGTAATGTAGTGGGTACATTCTCAGGGAACATCTACATAAGGCACTGTAACTGCCTCCACCCCCACCATAACAATGATGAGCTCCTCTCTAAGCCTGAACCTGCAGCTGCTTAGAACAAAAACACCACCATCCTTCAGGATGGCAACTGACTACAAAGCAAACAAACAACTTAAGGACAAATGCTAGACTATATATTAAGAATAGGGTGATCTTCTTTAATGGTGGCTTTAAAGAAGTGAGGTGACTTATTCTAGCATGCTACCAAATTTATTATACAAAAGCAGCCTTGATGTTGCCTTGAAAACAACTTTGGGAAAAGTCTGAAATTCTTTGAATTATCCTAAGGTAGTTTTATCACCAAGAATCCAAGATCATTTGTGATCAAGTTTGGAGAATAAGGGGTGGAATTTAGTCCCAGAATCCTTTGGCATAAAAATTGCAGGGTTAAATTCACTCAAACCAAATAAGGTAACGTTAAATGTGGACCTGAACTGTCCATGAGGAAGGAACAGAAAACACTGCTAGAGGCTGTTTCAAAAGTGCAGCTGAAAACATCAAAAAAACTGTGTGTGCCTGTATCTGCACGCAGAGGTTAGAGGAGGACGTCAAAAAAACCCCCGCGTGTGCCTGTATCTGCATGCAGAGGTCAGAGGAGGACATCAGCTATCCCGCTCATCACTGCTCCCAGCTCATCCCCTTTGACAGGGTCTCTCACTGAACTTGGAGCTAGGCTGGTGGCCAACAAGCTCTGGTGGTCTCCTTCTCTCTGCCTTTCTTCCCTCCTGGTGCTGGGATTACAGGCGCATGTGACCATACCCAACTTCTTATATGAATTCTGGGGATTTGAATTCAGGTCCTAATGCTTGTGCAGCAAGCGTTCTCAGCCATGGAGCCACTTCCTCTGCTCGAAAACATATTTTAAATGATGGCAGAATCATGGCTATATACCTGGAGACATCTCCCACAGTGACATTTAAAATTTATTTATTTTTTGGTCTTTTTGAGACAGGGTCTCCCTGTAGCCCCAACTGTCCTGGAACTCACTCTGTAGACCAGGCTGGCCTTGAACTCACAGAGATCCTCTTGCTTCTGCCTCCCGGGTGCTGGGATTAAAGGCGTGTGCCACCACGCCTGGCCCACAGTGACACTTTTACAGATATTTATTGATTGTTAGTATTTTGA
Source organism: Rhizomys pruinosus (assembly GCA_009823505.1). Taxonomy (NCBI): domain Eukaryota; kingdom Metazoa; phylum Chordata; class Mammalia; order Rodentia; family Spalacidae; genus Rhizomys; species Rhizomys pruinosus. Next base: position 209,351 of record VZQC01012801.1, read on the forward strand.
CATGTGTGCCTATTACATGCCATCTGTGGACAATGAGCAAAATTCCCATCAGAGGAGTCCCTAAGAAGCATGGCTACTTTTACATCTAGAATCTGTTGGACGTACAGCACCTTTTTTCTAGAAAGACTTGAGAGATAGCTCTGCACGCCCAGAAGGGTCTCCTACAAATCCATAGTACCCGGCATGGAATGCTGGAGAGGAAGTGAATTACACTGCATGTGTGAAAAGTCTCAAAAAGGGAGTGACGTCACCCCTGGGGCAAGAGGGGCACACACAGGTGGCCCAGGCTCAAGGTGGCAAGGAAGGCTATTTGGGTAACAGTATGGGATTGGAAGGTCCTTTGTGCTAGCTTACTAGGACACTGCATTGGGGATCCGGGGAATGATGGCTGACAGGATTGTTATGAGATAAATTTCACCAGAGCCCCATGAGAGCTCCACAAAGTGTGGAGCATGGTCGGACCTGTAAGCTTAGCCTAACTGCTGCTAACCTTGGACACACTTTTACCTGTGATTCTGGGACAAAGATTGAAAGGAGAATCATTCAGGGCCTGACTTGCTCTTTCCCTAGGCATCTAGTAAGGGAGCCTCAGCCTTCTGGCTGAGCATGATAAGAAGACAGTCATAATCTGTAAGGGCTAGAGGTGCTCTACTAACTGGAAGAAACTTGAAATGTCACCACATCAACACCCAAGACAGCATCATTTCTCATTCATTACCTTATCCATATCATACACTTCATGAATATTTGTCAGGGAAGATGAGGGCCCCATGATACACACAATTCAATTAGTGATATTAAATAAGAAAATATTAGAAGGCCAGTTTTACAGTCAAGGAAACTGAAGAGTGCAGCGCGGCATAGCTAAGGGGATGCTGTGAGGATGAGGAGTTCCGGAACCCTCGTGGCTTCGAGCTCTTCCCAGTCTCATCATGGGATTAGCGTCCACAGGAACTAGAGCCTCCAGGGGACTGAGAGCCAAGCTTAGTGGCGAGAGGCAACAGAGGTACGGTTTCAAGAAGGCAGTGCTAGCTCCCTATAGGAGCAGCAGACTTGCCTTCCTCATTACTGGGGATTCTCAGGGGACAGGGTGGTAGTGATGCAGCAAGGAAGTATGGAGTATCCGTTTTGGAATGTGCTGTTGCTAGAGGCAAAAACTTGGCAAATTATCCACCTGACTGATTCAGGTAGTCTCTTAGAAGCCAAGGGAGGCAGGGGGAAGGGACCCACTAGGAGCCTGCCCTACCCCTACCCCAAAGTGTACTAGTATCTGGAGAATACCCAGGGATGCTCCATCTCCTGCTCCAGTTTCCCACAATTCCTAGCAGGAAGGGCTGCATCACTTGCCTGCCCAGGTGAGCATCTTCTGTGCAGTTCGTTATCTTAATGTCTCCCCTGAACTTCATTTACATGTCTACCGTGGAATGAAGGAGAAAAGCCTCTCAGTACTGACTTGTTTTGAATTCCAGCTCCACCATTCTTCTGTGTTCTGTGTAGCCATGGCCAAGGTTAGCATCTCTATACCCCAGTACTGTCATCTGTAGAATGAGGAAACTGTTACCTTCCTTACAGGACTGTTAGACGTGCTAGACCCTCACCAGAATATTGGAATCTAAAAGGAAAAATAATTGCAAGAAGTTATACAAAGGAATAATTTGTAATGGTGGAACTGGGAACACTGTTTAGGTAAGGGGTCTTCAGCACCCTTTAAATCATTCTAAGTGCTGATCAGGATTCTATAAGAAGGTCAGATCCAATTTTGGAAGCCATATTTTCTCTCCCTCAAATCAATTTTCAGGAATCCTACAATGAAAACCTCTCCTGTTATATGTTCTTGCTAAAATGAAATAATAATTGAATTTGCAGAGCCTGCCTGCAACCCGGTCATATCACCTTGCATCAACATTCTTGTGCATTATTTGAATAGCTCATTTGTGTTTATTTAGCTAAGAATTTACTGAAAAGTGACACAAACTCTGACTGAATTGTGCCAAATGGCACATGATTACTGTACTTAAAATGTTCGGATTATTCTGATAGAGGGGATTTATTTCCCCTCACAGCTCCGGACTATCTGGTTTCAGTTAGGCAATAGTCTTTGGCCAGCATTTTCTGGTACATTTGAAACTGTTGAACAATGAGAGGTAAAAATTCTCTATTGCCAGCGCAGCTTAAGTCTAATGCAGATATAAACACATTTAATGGTACTTTATTTAGGTTCAGATTTATTATTCTTAACTTTCATAGTAATTCTGAATCACACTGCATTAACAAATTTTTATTAGGTTTCCCCATGGAAAGCCAGTTTCAGGCAAGGTCCTTAATTCTCTTCCTCTAGAACACTGCAGCCAATCTTAAATTTCCTTCCTAGCCCCAAAAGCACGCAGTTGCAAAAAGCTTGCTTTTGTCATTTTCTAATTCATTGTACTCCAAAGGACACTGATTCTCTTCTGTACTCTTTGCTAGTTTCCTATTAAAAGACTGAGCAACCCCGACTCAGCCACCTTGCAGCTTGTGACACCTGACAATAGGAGGTGAGGGGCATGTTCTCCCAAGGGCTCTGATCTAAGCGGAGCTCATATAAGCAAAGCAGGAGGCAGGGCAAGAGAGCTGTGTGCAAGTCTTGAAGGCTGGGCAGGTAGTGCAGGTTGTAGTCCTATCTACTCAGGAAGCTGAGGCAGGAAGATCCTAAATTCAAGGCTAGCCTGAGCTATAGCATTAGTTCAAGGCCAGACTAGGTGACTTAGACCTTGTCTCAAAATAAAAAGGGGGAAAAGGAATGGGGGTATAATTCAGTGGTAAAGTGCCTGCCTGCCTGCCTGCCTGGTACGTGTAAGATCCTGGGTTCTATCTTTAATATATACACCCCCCCCCAAGAAAGAGATTTGATTTAAAGTAACATTTCAGTGGTTTTCTTTTGTTGCTAATGATAAGTTAAACATTATTAAGTTAATTTGTTTTGCTGACAGAAAGATACAATGAAAAGGAAATATAAAGGTAGCCTACATATTAGGAAAAAAACCAGAGGACCCGATCCAGGATAGGTAAAGAGCATTTATAACTCAATATTAGGAAAACAAGTAAACCTAAGAAATGACAGAAAAAAAAAAAAAGAAGGATGTGGGCAGATAGTTCTCAAGTGAATAAATCCAATAAGCATATAAAATATACTAAACATAATGGATAATGAAAGAAAAAATAATAAATATGATATCACCATGGATCTTCTAGAATAAATAATATTTAAAAGACTGGCCAAATGTTGTTGAGGGGACTTCATTATACTATTAGCGAGGCAACTGGTCAGAACCAGAGAATAAGTGTCAGTAGAGTACTCAGTTATAATTGGGACATCTATATCGCTCCCCCTTCACCGAAAGCTCAGGGACCACTGTGAAAGACGGTACAGAAAGATTGTAAGAGCCAGAGGTGGGGAGGGAGGACTGGAGGCTGGGGAGGGAGGACTGGAGGCTGGGGAGGGAGGATTGGAGGCTGGGGAGGGAGGACTGGAGGTTGGGGAGGGAGGACTGGAGGCTGGGGAGGGAGGACTGGAGGTTGGGGAGGGAGGACTGGAGGCTGGGGAGGGAGGATTGGAGGCTGGGGAGGGAGGACTGCAGGCTGGGGAGGGAGGACTGGAGGCTGGGGAGGGAGAACTGCAGGCTGGGGAGGGAAGACTGGAGGCTGGGGAGGGAAGACTGGAGGCTGGGAAGGGAGGACTGGAGCAGCCTGCCTTCTGGACATGCAGTCACAAGTGCATGGCAGCTACGGTTGTCTGCACAGTCCAGCACGAGGTCAAGGCCACCAACATCCACCACAGAAGGGGGAATCATTAGCCTTCATCCCTGGCTGAATAGCTACTGAGGGTTGATGGTTTCTGGGGGGAGGGACACTCAGTTCTCTTTAAGGGTATGTCCACTGCTGGGCTGACCACATTGCAGTTATGCCCAGGAGTTTGTGGGCAGCACAACTGGACTTGGTGGGTTATTAAGAGGCATGAAATCGGGATGGAGTAGCAGAGGGGGGTGGAGTGTCTGAAAGGAGTCAGGGAGAGGTATGTGGGGTAAATATGATCAAAATACATTGTATATGGACAAAATTCCCAAGGAATCAATACGATTATTATAATTAAATAATTCTACATAAGAAATCACTTTGGTGAAGTTTTAAATTACCCGACCATGAAAGAAATTTCAGGCCTGCTCATTGACTACTGACAAAAACATCTCCATATAAACAAACATCTCCTCATATAGCTTGCATACAAAAGTTTTTAAGGGTGCTATTCATAGTGAAACAAAGCTATAAACAAGGTAAGGTAATGCTAGTCAATTAGAAAATGGATAAATACATATTGTATGCCCATAAAATACAACGCCACTCTATATAAGAATGTACAGATTCCAAATAAATGTAATAATGTGTTTATGTAGCAAAATAAGCCAGATGGAAAAAATATACCTATGCATTGTTTGATACTACTTTTTATTTCTGAAAGTGTCGTATGTGAGTATTGACTTTGTATTATTCCTATCCCTTCCAGCCCCCCACCTACCCCTCCCCTGTCTCTCCACTCCCTCTTAATTTCCCATCTTCTTCCTAGGTCACAACTGTCACATATACACACATTCACACACACACACACACACACACACACACACACACACACAATGCACTGAGTCCATTCAGTGGCACTCACATGCACCTATGTCTAGGGATGTCCACTGGGGAACTAGATAACCTCCAGGGTGGTGATCCCTGGAGTAATGGATTCTCCCTTCCTCAGCATCTACTGAGAGCCGGTAGCTCTTCAACTTGAGGTGGGACCCCATCATACCCCTCCCCGTTGACTCTGGCTTATCAACTGAAGACCCAGTTAGAATACCACATTGGAGGATTCACTGGTGCAGCTTCCCTGTCATGTCTAGAATACGTTAAGTAGAAGCGAGTGTCTTGTCCCTCAGCTCTTACATTCTTTCTGACCCCTTGTCAGCCATGTTCCCTGAGCCTTGGGTATAGAGGTTGTGTTTTATTATGTCACTGAGGGTTGGGTACCTCACAATCTCTTGTTTTCTGCATTTGCCCAGTTGTAGAACTTTGTTATAGGCTCCATCTGTTGTAAAAAGAGACTTCTTTGATTGTTGGTGAAAGGCACACTTGTCTGTAAGTATAAGGAAGTATGCTTAGAATACAGTAAGAGATAAAGTTGGTTTTTTCTAAGGTCTACGACTTCTCTAGCCATGTCTACTTGACTATGTTTACAGTACCAACTGATTTTCTCCTATACACTCAAAAAAATTTTTAAAAAGAAGAGGAAATGTATTGAAAAATGTATACACTAAATACGACCACAGTTATTACCAGGGCTGAGGCCTAACATTCAACACTGCATTTCAGAACCTTCATGTGGAGCTGGAACAGTAACTGGATGTTTTTCTGTCACTCTGCTTTTAGAAGAATGAAGAAGGTGCTAACAACTATGTCTTTCTAGGATGTGAAACCAGACCTGAGGGGATTAAATGACCTGTCTAAATCCCTTCTGTAAATCTGTGGTAAAGGAGAATGTCTCAGTGTTAGTGCAAGTTCAATGTCATTTACTATGAGATTAGATGAGGAGCAAGAGCTGGCAATGCTTTCTGTAAAGGTCAGAAAGTAAATATTTTAGGCTCTGTGAGACAAATAGTCTTTAGTGCAATGACTTTCCCCCCTGCTGTGATAGTGTAAAAGCAGTTACAACCTGTAAATAGGTTGGTATGGCTGATGTCAATACAATTATTTACAAAAACAGGTGGAGGCCAAGTCACAGAGTGCCATTCCCTGAGGAACTGAACTGCCAAATTATTAGACCATTCTTCAAGATTTGTAGTGCAAAAAGAAAAATAGGAAATATTTTAGGGAATAAACTGTGTGGAGAGTTGGGATTCTGTCACATGGTAATATATACTGTGTGACATCCAGCAAGTTCTCAGATTCTTAGTGGCCATCAGGGCTCTGTCCTGAGCAGAAACTCATCTGATATACCAACAGCATGGGCTTCTTATTACAATTTTTTTTAAAGGAGGCTTCTTGGGAAGCAATCGGACAAGGGAATGGGGAGCAAGTAGGCAGTGAGAAGGGAAGAGAGACCCAAGGGTTGGAGCATGTGCAGCTGGAGGGCACGAAGGCAGTTAGCTGCCGAAGGGATTTTCCCCAGTGGTTCTTGAGTCTAGTTGTGAGTGGAATGGTACATGGGGCTTGTTAGTCCATATAACTGAATGCTCTTATAGTAGCATATTCTTGGCTCTACAGCCAACAGAGATGGGAAAAAGCACTGTTGTAAAGGTGGGGACACCACAACGTAGCATTTTATAAAGACTACTATGGTATGAAATCACAGATACTATCAACTCAGTCTAGGGAAGGCATATCTTACATTCTCAACCAGCTGGAAATGAGAAACAAAATAGGATTCTCAACATGGAATATAAACTTAAAGAAGGATTTTGAATGAAGGTTTTAGTTATTGAAAGGCTTTTTCCCGATGCAAAACAGGCCAGATCAAACCAGATTAACAAAGTATAAAAGGCGGTTTATTAGGACGCGCTCCTGGGCGGGTCCACTGGTCTCAGAGAGGGAGGCCAGGGGAGTCGCATGCTCGGGCTGGGGATGAGGGCTTTTATAAATTCTGGGGAGAGGAAGATGAGGTAATGATGGCAAGACAAAGCATGTACTTGTAAGGGCAAAACTGGTGCAGTGGGAAGGGACAAAGTGGGTCTTTAGTGCTCATCATGAAGCTGGAATATAACCATATATGGTCTTAGGCTGTGCTCTCATCAGGAAGGGAAGTTGCATCAGCTGCCTGAGATGAGGTAGGCCTTTGGCCAGAAGAGAAGGGTGGTAGGTGCCATCTTTAGATCTCCAAGCCCAGGCCCTGCCTAACAGTTATACATGATTTATTCCAGACCATTTAAATGTATATCTGTTAGGTTATGGCGTGCTCCCTCAAAATAAAATACCATGAGGTTCAGGCTCTCTGGAACAAAGTTTAATTCAGGGTAGCCTGGGCTAGGCTCAAGGGAAAAGATAGAGCCAGTGCTGAATGGCATCTGGCCTGGGAATTTAAGGGAGAAGGTGGGATTAGGATTTAGTGAGAGTGGGGGTGGGCAGTGCACTTTGTAGAAGTTTCTGGCTTTTCAAAAGGGCAGAAGATTCTTGAGTATGCTGTGATGGCCCATTTTTTTCCATAATCAAAGACTGGCCTGGTAGAGCAGGATTCTGGGCCCACCTGGTCTTAGGTGTCTCTGCATTTCAATGGGCTTCAGGAACTCACATCCTGACAATATCCATATATTGCAAACTTGCCTTTAAATAACTACAACTAGAGCTAAGTCAAGAACTCAGACAAAAAAGAAGTCTTTCTAGATGAGATGAGCTTGGGGATGCAGTGTTCAGACACCGCTGCTCCCCTGAAAACCACCAAGGCGGCTAGATTTGGAGCCGCTTCGTGGTGTGGCAATTGTGTAAACACTGATTCTTCTAGCTTTGAAGTTTACACACTCACATACATTAAATTTTTATGTTCTTTATGCTGATGATGCTTTTGTTATTCTGTACAAGCATAAAAGGGCTGCATCTAACATGCAAAGCTCTGATGTACGAGGAAGATCTGCTCAGGAGGCCTGTCTGTCATTCTGAGCGAGAATACTGTGGACAGCCAGGGAGCACTTTACAGATGCTTCCAGGGAAGACACTACCATCAACCTTGTGACCTGGGTATTGCTATTACATTTTCCAATAAAGGAAGGTGGACTTACAAGATGTCCACGGGGACCTGGCTCCTTAGTGATCTGGGATTCCAGCCTAGGCAGTCTCATCCCCAAGCCCATTAAGCCATACTTCCCCCTACTGTGCTGATGATCCATCCATTCTACAGGGAGTGAGCACCAGCCTAAGAGCCGGATGTGCCATAAACATCCAGTATGTGGGAAGAATTACTTTTCTAAGTCCAAAACACTGTAATTTTCACAGATAGAAACCTCAAAAACTTTCACACCCATCCTGGTACCAAAATAAACTGGAATGAAAAGGAAAAAGAATATAGTGGAGGTCTTTGAAATATTATTCAAGAAGTTTGCGCTTTTATTGAAGCCAGGTGACGCCTTGAATTTCTTTTCTGTGTTGCTTATTCCTCACTCACCAACATTGTTTTCTTTCCTGCTTCCTCTTCTGGACAGCGCAGAATCTCATTTCCTCTCTTCCTGAACATTTTTTTTTTAATTTTAATTTACCTTTACTTATTTTGTGTGTGTGTGTGCGTGTGTGCGTGTGCGTGTGTGTGTGCGTGCGCGCGCACCGCAGCATACATGGAAGTCAGAAGACAGCTTGCTGGAATCACTTGTTTCTTACCAGGTTCCAGGGACTGAACTCAGGAGCTCAGGCTCAGCAACAAGGCCCTCTAGTCACTGAACAATCTTGCCAGCCCTCCTTCCTTAATAATTCTGGAGTTTATCTTAAAATTTTCCCTAAACTTTCCCATTTATTTCCCTATCTTTTCTGGGTTTCTTGCTTTATGGCTGTGCTAGGAATTGAACCCAGGGCCTTTCACATACCACTATGCAGTTGAGCTACAGCCCCAACAAAGCTCCAGATTCTTACCAATTAGAATGTACTTAGATATCAATACACAATAGACAATATGCCACACATGGTCAAGTTCCCATCACTCATTCATATGACCTTATTCTCTCCATGTGTCTATCATATGTGGACAGCATTTTAGCTACACTGTAGCATTTAGCTACAGAGATGAACTTCTGTAGATGATCCTTGATGTTTAACACTTATTTACAGAAAGTGCACTATGATGTTTAACACTGTCTCTATGGAAGGTCCACTCTTTCCAACCCATGATTTATTAATGGACTTCTGGAACTCAGCCCATCTGTAAATTGGAAGTGCAAAAAGTAGGAGAATAGCATTTTTATTGGTGTAGAATTCTGTGGTAATGCTGTTCACAGATTGCACAAGGCCACTCGTGGAATTAGTAGTGCACTCTGGGCATGGTTCCCACCGGCTAATAAAGGACTCCTCCCTGTGTCTCAGGAATGGGGCCAATAAGTGGATTCCCAGGCAGAAGGAAAAGTCCGAGGCGTGGTAAATGGGCCAAGAGAAATCTACACTTCCATTTTAATCTGGTAAAAACCAGGGACACAGAAGCTGAAAAGAGACCAAATAATTACCTTTAAAACAGTGCAACCTTTATCGCCCAAGCTCCCCCACCTCCCTCCTACATCCTACCTGAATTCTGATGGGCGGGGGCAGCTATCTTAAAAGGATTACACTAACTGATACCTAGTTTGAAGAAAAACTTCAGTGAGAATCCTCATCTCATCACCTGCTTAGTTCTGTATCAAATGAAAAGCCCTCTGTCTTCTCTTGTCTGCTTCTTGGCTTGCCTGTGAAAACATTCAATCCTGAAAACAAGACTGAGCTCGGGGCTGGCACTGGGCCATCTGAGTTGATGTGCAGTACAACATCAAAGTCTTTCAGCACATAGGGCTGGTGTGGAGGTAGGACAAATACGAAACTGAAGATAATTTAAACACTTGTATAACAAAACTATTAAATGTTCTCTTCAAATGCTCCATTTTTGAAATTTAATTTTGTTTACAGTACACATATACAAATTCTTATGACTTGCTTTTATAGTGTTCCATAATCATCTTGGTAAAATGAAGCCAAGGAGGATGAAATACTTTTCTATAATGTTCTAAAATATATGGCTAGAGTCTGGAAGAAAAAGAATTTAATCCTAAACAAGCACATCTTGTAACATGATTTTTTTTTCTGTACTGGGGATTGAACTCAGGTTCTTGTGCATGCTGGGCAAACAGTATCATAGAGCTATTCCCTGCCTTTAGCATAATTATGAACACAAACACAGGAGGAATCACTATCTGGATGATAAATAGTAAACAGACACAGAAAGACATTATCCCCAAATAATACTTCTAGCAGTGAGAAGGTAAGAACTGGATGAAATGTAAACTTTGGAGAATAAGCAAAGGCTTCTAGGGCAGAGCACAGACCCTTTATGGCCTCTACTGGGACTCCAGTACACACACACACACACACACACACACACACACACACACACCCCACATACTTGTACAGGAATATGATGCTCTGTTTTAAGGGAAAAAAATAAAAATAAAAATAAGTTGTCTGGCTATAGATTTAGTTTTGATTTTCAAATCTCATTTATAACAACAGAGCCATTCTAGCAAGCTATATTCAGTTACATATTCCTTATGGCCTTGGTGCTTGTGGATAGACCATATTTTTGCACACTTGTGGACAAGATGTTGGCTTCATTTTACAACTAACATCTTGTCCACATCAGGGAGCTTTCTCACACAGACACACATACCATGTGGGCTACCTGCTGAGTTCTGGCAAGCTTGGCAGACTGCAGAACATAATGGGAAGGCAGTTGGAGTGGAAAAAAACCTTCCTGGGAATTTTTTAAGTGGTTAAAAAAAAAAAAAAGGCATACCGTTTCCTAATGTCCCACACTGCGAGCTGGCACAGGACAGATAATCCAGGAAATGAGATGTAAAAGCTGTACACAGGTTCCCTCACAGAAGAGGCATTTTGCAAACAGCCAACATAAAGAATGTATTTCTCTTTAGAAAGTCAACCACTTGAAAGTTCTACTTTTTAATTAGCCTCATGCAAGTTGAAAGAGCGTGAGCTGGAGGCCGTCATTAATTCCACATGGGGCTCTTGCCAGTGGAGCAGCCTGCTCTTGGAGGCTGGCAGGTTCAGTAGATAGTGAGGAAACATTCCAAATAACCCAGTTGCAGAAGTATATTTATTCACTTGGTTACAGTTTTAAGAGTTTCAAGTGGATAAGGCTTATCAGGTAAGTGTTACCTAAACAGGATATTTCAGTCTTTTACTTCACTGTAATGATTCCTTCTAGTAAATTATGTGATTTACCAGAGCAGGATATAAATCCTCTAACTTTAAAGCCCAAAAGGGGGGAAAAAAAGGAAATGCAATAGCGCCACCTAAAGGGCATTTCAATAACACTAAAACAACAAAGGTTAAGATCATAGTAAGGGATTTTTCACGTCGACACACAGCATATATACATAAACTATAAATAACAGTCCACCATATTGTGAAAAGTACAGTTTGCAGATGACACACTCTGAGGTAGATGCTGGGGCAGTTACATTCTGGTCCTACAACCCATCTGAAAAAAAAATCCATTCTATAGAATAGATCATTTTGTAAAGTTAAAACATTCAGTTGAGAGATGGATCAGTGGTTAAGAGTACTAGCTGCAGCTGGGCATGGTGGTGCATGCCTTTAATCCCCAGTACTCGGGAGGCAGAGGCAGGCAGATCTCTGTGAGTTCAAGGCCAGCCTGGTCTACAGAGTTAGTTCCAGGCCAGCTGGGGCTACAGGGAGACCCTGTCTCAAAAAAAAAAAAAGAGTACTAGCTGCTCCAGTTCTAGGAGAATTCAACACTCTCTTCTGACCTCCTCAGGCACTGCATGACATGGGTGCACTTACATACACACAGGTAATAAACTCACAGACATAAAATAAAAATAATAAATAAAATAAAAAAAATTCAGTTGGCTAAGTCAAACATTTAGCTATCACAGCCTTCGCTGTACGCAATGAAAGCTAAACCTGCAGGCACAACTGAGGACACGTTCTCCTGACTGGTTCTTCCGCATGACACCAAACCAGAAGTGAGTAAAAAAAAGGAACCATATGAAAACTAAAGATATTAAGGTGCAAATGATACCATCACTGAAGTCACCCACAGAATGGAAAGGAATATTTGCAGATTACACATCTGGTAAGGAGCTATGTATCCAAACATACACAGAACTTTAATAACTCAGCAGTAAAAAGATAGATAACTCAAAGAATGGACATAAGAAACATTAAGAGATTTCTTCAAAGAACATATACAAATGGCCAATAAGCATTTGAAAAGATGCTCAAAATTATTAGTCATTAGGTAAATGCAAATTAAGGTCACAAGGAGATTCCACTTTACACCCACAAGAATGGCTAGACTCTGCCAGCATGGTGGCGCACACCTTCAATTCCAGCACTTGGGAGGAAGAGACAGGTGGATCTCTGTGAATTCAAGGCCAGCCTGGTCTACATAGCAAGCTCCAGGCCAGCTGGGACTAAAGGGAGACTCTGTCTCAATAACGCGCCTCCCCCCTCCCCCAATAAAAGAATGGCTAGAATCGTCCAGACAACAGTAAGTGTTGGTAAGCAGGTTGAGAAACTTAGGAATTCTCATAAATTGTTCATGGAACTATAAAATGGTGCAATTGTTTTGAAAAGTGTGCCAGATCCTCCAAATAGAATTGTACTTCAACTGATGATTGGATAAACAAAAAATGGTATATCAATACACTAGAACACAAAATACTGACTCTTGTTATAATATGGATGAAAGCATCATGTTAAATGAAAATGACCAAAAGGTTGCTTTTTTTTTTTTTTGGTCCTTTTGAGACAGGGTCTCCCTGTAGCCCCAGCTGTTCTGGAACTCACTCTGTAGACCAGGCTGGCCTTGAACTCACAGAGATCCACCTGCCTCTGCCTCCCGAGTGCTAGGATTAAAGACATATGGGTGCTGGGAATTGAACCCAGGGCCCCTGCAAGAACAGTGGTGCTCTTAACTGCTGAGCTATCTCTCCAGCCCCAGATTGGATATTTTTATGATTCCTTTATATAAAATATTCAGCATAAGCAAATTGGTACAGATAGAATGTGGATTAGTGGCTGCCAGGGATTGGGAAGGTGGGGGGAATGGGTGGTAACAACTAACAAGCTTGTGGTTTCTTTGAAAAAATGCTGAAAAAATTAGACTGATCATGATGGCCACGTAGCTGTGAGCAAAAATAAATAAATAAATAAAAACCAACTTTTAGTAGGTGACATGTATGGTCTATGAATTGTATCTTAAATAAAGCATTTAAAAAATTAAGATGAAGGGCTGGGTGGGGAGATGGTTGAGCTGGTAAGATGAGCTGGTGAAGGTGCTGGCTCCAAGCCTGATGACCTGAGTTTGATCCCTGATACCCCACATAGCAGAAGGAAAGAACTGAATCCTGCAAATTGTCCCCTGCCCTCTACATGCGTTCCATGACACGTACTCATACACACTCACAGAGGGGCACACACGGATAAATAAATGTAAAAAAAGCTAAATTGAATAGTTTTTGATTGCCATCCCTTATCTGCCCGTGTAGCTTCCAAGCCTGCATAGCATACCATAAAGGAGAAAATTAAGCAGTTGGGGAGGAGACCCAGCCAAGGGGCTATGATGAGCTGAGCTGCTGGCAGGGCTAGGGCTGGCTGAGGTGAGGTGAGCATGTCCTCAGAGCATGAGAAGGACAGGCGCATCCTCGGGGCTGTGCCTGCTTCGCCCTGGTCCCAGCCCTGGTTTTCTTTCCACAGTACCTCTCCAGGAAGACCAGAATAGCCATGACTATGAACACGATTGTTTCAAACACCATTCCTTATTATCTTGCTTAAGATATTTTAAAAGAAAACTCAAAGTTTTCCTTTATGTTAGAAAAGAGAAGGAACCAAGACAGGAGAGGTTAGGCAGAGCTCGGTGCACGCTGAGTGAAAGATGACACACTTGCCAGGGGGCACATCTCTGGCCACTGGGAGTCACAGTGCTCCTCTTTTAACTGGCTCACCTCACTCTTTGGCAGCATGTTGTTGCCAAAGACATCGTGAAGCTCTCTTATTTCTTATGTTTCACACCACAGGCCTTGTTTCTCTGTGTGACTTTGAGCATATGAACCAATAAGGAAATAAATGTCGACTTGAAAATATGCAAAAACCTTACAGTTTTCATGTCTACATCTCTGTGGTCTAAGAAATGCTCACATGGACTGACTACATAAGTTTATATCCAATACACAACCTCAGGGACAAAGTGCTCCTGAAAGCATACGTGAGCTTTCAGCTCTGTTGACTTCCACTGTGATCTGATAGTAGATGATAAAGGTTCGGGATTGGAACACTTGTCTCTCCTGACTACCAATCCTGCCTATGGGTGTCATAAAGTGCCTCATTAAGGCCAGCTTTTCTATTTACATATGCTCCCTGTCTAATTTTCCCTCCAGAATGAGCTTCACATATTTCCATTTTATTTCCTGCTTTAATCATAGCCAAATACTTGAAATCACTAACATGCTTGTTACCTCTAAGTTCAAGTATCCCATCACCCAGAAAGTTAAATAGATATTTGGGCTTTACAGCACTATCAATAGCTTTGCTCTATTTGTTACCTAGACAAGCATGTCATTCCTTTGCCTAAGGCATGGGGGTATCTTCATGCACTCACATGGCCTAGTGTCAAGGAGGGCTGTGGAAAGCCTGCCAACTTGACTTTTCAGGGTTACCTCTCAGGGTTACCTCTCAGAGACCAGAGAGATGTATGCATTATGAAGGAGGCTCTCCTATCCCAAACACTGACTTATTCCTAGGGAAGCAGGTTGGTTGACCTGGACTCCACAACAGTAATTCAGACACAGTTTGGAACCCACTGCATTATTTACTAGTTTTATGCATGTTCTTTACCCTAAACTGTGTTTTTCTTAATGAAAAACCCTAGAACAATACCCACCTTGTCTATTAGGCTGTCCAGAGAGTAAAGGAAGTGCAAAGCAGTTATTCAAGCAGCACTAGAAGGTTTGGGGTTGGGGGAGGAATAAGTCCTAGTGTGAGAAACAGCACTGGGGGACAGCTTGCCACCAACAACCAGGGTAGCTGTTCTCCTTACATATGGCAATAGCCACGGAAGACTGGATTTCGGGCACCCATTCACTGGCAGGCTCCCAGCTTGGACTCCGATGGGCTTTGCTCCCTGCATTCCCACCTGAGGTCTGCATACACTGCAGTGAACACATCAGCACTGGCAGCCATTTGCATGTAATTAACCCTGCCACTTCCTACTTGCATGCAGTTCAAAGTGGCCCAGATGCTGTGGCCAGTGAAGAGGGTCTGAGAAGCAAGGCAGCAGGGGCTTAGACTGAGAGGTAGACCAGGAGTCCCACACAGAGCAGCATACTGTCTCTGGGTTCCTGGGAAGAAGGAAACCTGCTCCTACCACCTGGCCTCCACTTGCCGGCTACTAGTGGGTGCGGCCACATGCAATCCGGAACAAGCCTGAACACAAAGACCTCTTCGTGTTCATTTTGGGGTCCTGTGGAAGGGCAGTGAAAAAGGCAGCAGCTTTTGGCTCTAGCTACACAGGTCTTTACCAGTCCTCACAGGGTTCTGGGCTGGGAGGTAGGGTACTGTCTTTGCTGTCTCCCTCAGTGACAGGCTCCTCCCATTTAACACTCAGCAGTTAGCCCCCCCCTCCAACCCCTAACACTTACACACCCGATTAGTGACCCAGACCACCTCTCAACCTTTCTTCCTCAGTGTAATTCATTTGATCTCTATGGCTGGCATTTCCAGTACACACACACACACACACACACACACACACACACCCTAGAAGCTCCGTCTTAGGAGCAGCCTTCATTTCTTATAGAGTGACCATAGCACATGTAGGCTTTAAGGAAAGGTCTCTGAGAGGGTGGTGACTTGGCTGAAATCTTTCCAGACTGAACAAAACGGTGTGAAGCCAAAGGTCGTCCCTGAGGGCCATGAGCTGCTGGACCACCTTAGGAAGTAGATGGCGCGTGGCAGAGGCAGCCTAGGTCTTGGGTTTTCAGGAGGGTTTTACACCAATACAGCAGCCCTTGAAATTAATTTTCTATTAAAATCTAAGCCTCTCAGTCTGATAAACAAACTGCGCATTTACTGTGGATTCTGTCTCTGACCTTTTACACTGGTTTTGTCAACAAAATTTACTGTATTCATAAATACTAATGTTCTCATTTGGCTCCCTGTTTTTAGTGTACTGTAAATTATAAGCAAGTACATAAATGTCCTGGCCTGGTAATATAGTGGCCTGAAATGACTTCCTTTTTCCTTTAAGGATGGTGCATGTTTTAATGGTAGATGTTTTTAATTAACTTGAAGTGCCATAAACTGCCCATGTATGAACCAAAGACAAGTGAGTTGCATTAAATTAAAAGTGTAGTATCTGACTAATGTTAACAAATTAGGCATGCCTTCGAGATGCGCAGTTTCCTTGTCGGGCACTGTAATGTTTTTAATGCAGAGACACTACAGCTCCGCAAACAGCAACACCAAATGAGCCTTTCAAAATTAACATTTTTGGCAATCAGCTGCAACTATGACTTTAAGCTTTAAAAAGACTCTCACTAAGGCATCCCAACACAGCATCCTCTCGATTTCCTTCATAAATGAGCTCCATTTGAGGATCTGATCTTTTTGCCAATATAAGTCTAAATTAGCACTGTAAATATTGAAATCAAATGTTACTACTTGGCCTAATTTTATTTCAGCTTGCAGTTAATCTTTATTCAGCCTTAATGAGTATTTATTGTGTGACCCTGACAGCTTGCTACTGCTGTGATAAATTATCTGACTCAAGTCCGATTAAAAATGCAACCCTGAGTGCTAATTATCTCAACAGACCTGCTTAATAATAGCATTTCTTGTCAATTATGGAATCCCAGCATGTGTGTCAATAGCAACAAATGCATGTGCCTACCTTAGATGCTGACTTCCCATAATGCCCTTCTACTTGCCATATGTAAATCAGAGTGCACTGTACCTGCGGTGACCTTTTATTAGCAAACTGTCAAAATGATAAAACTAGCCATAGCACTCCCCCCACCATACAATTAGGGGCTACAGCTCGGGACAACAGGAGGGCAATCAGACATAACTAATTATGATGCATCTTACTCACAGCCTGTCCAGCAGGAAGAATTAGCTGTTTCTGAAATTTATGCCAACTTAAGCATGGCCCACAGGAGGCATGCTACTGAGAAGTCGGGGACTGTGGGGGGGGACAAGAAACTGCACATATCGACAGTTTTTCAGGAAATCGGTAATCATATCTGAGTTCAAATTTCAATTGGGTTACCTACTTGTTTGCGTGACTTTAACTAAATAATTTCATATGAAAATGAAGCCAAGAGCATCCATTTATTTCCTTGTGTGGGGGCTTAGGTAGGTGAGGATCAAGGTCGTGGTGGACAAATATCTGCGTAGTGCTGGTCCACAGAAGCTTTGAATATCTGTCTACTTCCTGTGAGAGAGCCCCTTTCTGTTAGTAATGATTAAGACAACAGACAAAAACAGCAGTTGCAGGAGCCATCTATGAAGCTCCTATGTGGAGCTGGCACAATGCCACACAGGGAGCCTGGCATTGACCTTCTTCCTTTCCTGGCCAAAACTGAAGAGAAGAGCTAAGTGAAGAGCTCCCCATACAGACCTCCTGTTTGTAGGTACACATGCCTTCAATTGTCCCAAAGCAAGGCATTCCCTACTCTAAGGGAGTTGCCTGAGCAAAACATCTAAGGACCAAGCTTGGTGACGACAAAAGGAGCAGCACTGTCCGAGATGAGCACTTGGTAAATGCCAGTCACCCTGGGCCAGGCTTAGCATGTTAAATCCACACAATCCCTTATTACATGCCCATTCCTATCATGCTCCCACTGAAGATGAGGAAACAGAGGTTAAATGGCTTGCCTAACATCCTTGGCTGGCAAATTCAGGCCTGAGCTGAGGGCCAGAGTCGTAGTATCTACTTCCTAAAAGAGAAGGGACACCCAAGACATCCAAGGAATCGAAAGTCCAGCACACATGCTTTTAGTAGAAGGGGAAGGTGGCTGCAGGGTATCACATACACCTTTATGAAGCCTTCTGCTGATCAGAACAGTAATCCACAGCTTTTTGTCTCTGCTGAGTAGCAAGACAGGAACCACACCTGAAATGTAAGCTTTGGTGTAATGTTTCTGAGATACGGCCTCACTGTGTAGCCCAGGCTGGTCTAGAACTCTTGATTCTCTTGCTTCTGCTTCCTGAGTCCTGGGAGTCCTGGGATTATAGGCACTAGTCACTGCAGACCTAACCCTAGTTCTTTCAAAGGTACAGGAGTGAAGAGAGAGAAGTGATTTGGTCACATGGCCTAAAGCACTTTTAGACTCAGTAATTTGGGGAGTACAAACTTCTTCCAGATACCACCTCTAGAGAGGCTTGTTATTTCAAGTTGAAACACAATAGCTGTTTAATACCGTCACCTTCTAGCCTCGTTGCCAGCTCTTCCCAGGCTCATGGAAGTGTTCACAATAAAGCAGGGCTCTCAGTACACCTGAGACAATCTCCTCAGACACATGCTGAAGGTCCCTCCATTAGAAGGGCTTGGTGGATTTCAAGTGAGCCCCGTTAGAATACAGATGTTCCCATAAACCACATCAGGACTGCCTGATCTATTTAGAGAGGTGAGAACATCCTTTTGCTCTGTGATGGGCCAAGTGGTGTTTCCTGGGTGGCCACACCCTAGATGACTGTTGGAAAGGCCAGTCATGATTCCCATGATTGTGGGAGCCACTCTGGGAAAGCAGAGCAGCCTGGATGCCACAGCTATGGCTGGAGGCTGCGCACTGATGGCTAACGAGGTCCAGATGCGTCTCTTGGCGACAGATCGGAAAGATGTAAGAAAGGAATGCAACCATTTCCGTCTGAAATAATGCGCTCCCTCTTCCTCGACACCTTGGCCAACCTCATGACTTCCTTCACAGATGATCTCAGATAGAAAGCCAATCCCTCCCCTCCATATGATGCCAAGTTAATGCCACGAGGGTATAAATCCTGAGCACAGTGTGGGCTCATTTCTTCCCAGTTGCTCTCCAGTCAGTTGTTCTGTCATGAATGCTCATTTTACCCCATCAAGGAAATGTGGCAGCACACTCTGAGACACGCTGCTAGTTGTCTTTTGGGGTGAGCTACAAAGTTCTTTCTCTACAGAGATATCTACAGAGATATCCTGGGGGCCCCTCAGCAGCATCCAGAACTGTCTTAGTCCCTTGTTCTGTCAAAGTAAACCCAGATTTCATCTGGGAGTAAAACTTTGCACATTGAAGTCTGTCCTGATTTTCATACTTCCTTTGATTTCTGTGACACAACACAAAGTTGATGTTGAAATTACTATGTATACACCCACCTTGGTCAGTCCTTAAACATCCATTCAAATCCATCCACATAAGGTTTTTCAGGAACTATGGAAAGACCCTCTATAGACAAATTTAGCAGGAAAGTTATTGCCCCACTGGGTAGAGCCCAATAGCCTGATACTAACTCCCTCTGAATAGTACAAAGGGGACTAAATCTTTCCAAACGCTCTAGCAATAAGGAACAAAATGCATGTGCCTAGTGTGCTGTTGGCATCATATTTATCTTTTCTATCTTCCAAGTTTTTCTGTGGCTGACTCCAGTGCAGCAAAGGCATGCCTCAAAGGCTGTGCCCCAGTGCAGGCGAGCAAAGACCCATTAAAACCTATGCCAATTGACTTCCTGGTTTGAAGAAGATGCTCAGTGACACATTTCTATTGAAAAATCAAATAATCTGAAACACAAACTGTGATTTAAGTGGTAGTCTGTAATTTTTTACATGGCTGCCAGATTTGAGTAGCTATTATCTACTTTTTTCCTCCCATTTTATAATGTTGACCACATCTTAAAAATTAACTATGCCTGCTATTTATTTCACAGTTCTGGTCTCAGGCCAGCAAAATAATCCCTTGAACTTGACGGAAACATATGGATGACTTTTGGTAAAGTCACATTCTTCCAAAAATCATGCAAGGGTCATATGAAAATCCTGGGCGCTGCCACTTGCCTAAAGCTGTTTCCATTAGCAACGATTTTCCTAAAAACACATGTCAGCGGTTAGCACTCCAGCAGTGTGAGCAGAGGCAGCCCAGGGGAGCATCATTTCTATTTTGGAACTTCACTGGTCTTCTAAGGGGCAGAAAAAGAATTTGGACCATTTGGCTGTGCAGGAAATCACTTGCCTAATTTCTATTTATCTAAACCACACCTCTTTTGGGTCCTATGACCTTTAATACATTTTGGATTATAAAAAATAATAGCTGACATCTCTTCACCAGGCATTATCATCTTAAAATGATTGCAAACCAACAGGAAAACAGTCTGCAATTAAGGATCTCTGGAAGAGTATGAATCCACTTGCTAGTTCTGGGGTACTACATTGGAGGTGGGTGGTTAAAAATATTATTTCAGGGCCAGAGCTTAAACATACAACTGCTGAAGACATGACTGTTAAACCAAGTAAAAACAGACAACATGACAGTGCTAGTACACACGGCCAAGGAAGCTGCCAGGGTGAGCCATGGCCAGCATACCTTTTTTGCACTCCGAGCACTGCAGATCACCCCCCCCCCCAGGCCTCCTCCAGTGCCTGGACTGCCTGCCCCCCAGGTAGACCAGCAGGTGCACAGCATTACTTGGCTCAGCTTCAGGTCTCTGAGGTCGAGGCAGCTATCCCCACCCCCCCTTCTCATTCCTTCTCTTCCTCCACTTCTCCACTAACCTACCCAAGGTTTGGCCACATCTGTCAGTTTTTATGGTTATTTGACTCCCTCCAGACCAGTAACCAACACCAACTAGGAGCTCTGATTACTGCATGCCCACCCAGGGTTCTCAAATTGGCACTGCTCAGTGGTTAAGAGCACTGGGTGCTCTTGTAGAGAACCTGGGTTTGGTTCCCAACACCCACAAGGCAGCTAACAACTATTGATAACTCCAGTTCTACAGGATCTGATACCCTCTTCTGGCCTCTGCTGGCACTGCATACATGCAGTAAGTACAGTTACATCCACGTGGACTAAACAAACACATAAAATAAAAAGAAATGAATCAATAAAATATCGAAAGTAGAACACTCATTCTACCTGGATATCCAAGAGATTTATGTACAATTGTAATACATTTGTTTAGTATAGAAAGGAAAATAAATATTCATGCATACTTATTAGGGAAACATATTTTTTGAAGAGTTAACCTCAAGCAGGTCTTCCCATCATGCCATCCTGAAGGGATCTGGGATTCTGGACTGACTCAAGGCCAGCCTGACCACACTGATTCTGTTTTACCTGAAAAAGAACCAATGGTCTCCATGTTTCCCAAGACTAACTAGGCGTCCTCGAGGGTATGGAATACTCAATATCCATGGGACTGAGAGGGGATTCGAGAAACCCATTTGGAAGCTTGGAAATAGACCCCTTGGGCTGCATGTCATCCCTAATAGGCCAGAATCTTTAGATACCTGAGATAAACATTTGTGGTGTTTGACCTCCCTAGGACTCTCTATGGAAGGGCCACAAATAAAAGTCATTATTCTAAGTTACTGAGTAGTTCCAAAGGTGGCTTAAATTCTTTGGTTTCTTCCTTTATTCACTCCCTTCCTTTCTGTGCTGCAATCTAAACTAGGACCTTGCACCACTGAGCTACATTACCAGCTCCAGGGGCTTGAACACTATGTCTTTGCTATTTAACCTCAACTATAAACACAGATTTACAGAGAGATTTAGGTGAAGGATTGTGAATCTACAAAGATTCGTTTGTTTTCCTGTCAGTTCTTAAGATCATGCCTATATGTTTACTAGCCTCTGTTGTGAGGTGAGGGTAGATGATCACCATAATGTATCAATATTTTCTACTAACAAAAACTATTGCCCTAAGAAGAAAAAGTAATCCAAATGACTTTGGGCTAGCTATACCATCCATATTATACTTCATTCAACTCACATTGGCTCTGTCTTCTTTGTTTTGTTTTGGTTGAAGACAGGTCATTTTAGAGTGGAATTGGAAAGCAATTTATTTCCCTTCTTCACAGTGGAAGTGAAAAGCTGCATGTTTGTTAGCTATGACTGTTACTGTACTAGATAATGCAGGTGATGTACGTTTTGATTGTTTTCAGAGCCTCTGCGTTTCTGTTGCTTCCCAGTAGGGTAGATTATTTCATTGCTCCACCTAGAGATGCTTGTAACATCATATGCTTGCAAAATAGTTTTAAATGCTTTCAAATGCTTCCAAGATTAAAATAACTGTTTTGAGTTATTTTGCTGGGTGTTGACAGTTAATTTCATTTCATCTCTGGATATACTTTTCCTTTCGTGCAGTTCTAACCACTGCGTATTAGTAGCCATTCATAAAGAACAGTATAGTAGGAACAATTGGTTTACTAAGAACCCACCCCTCACAGTCATTTTTGTTTTCTGCTTTGAGCATTTGTGGCTCATAAGGGTTTTTGTTATTCCTTTCAAATAAATCTGCTTTAATACAGCATTTATTTCTTGACATTTTGCATAATTTAGTCAACTCTCCTTATTTTTTTATTTTAGCCATGATGATCTGTAAACCAACCAATCCCCCCCCACCCCCCCCACCCCCCACCGCCCCACCGCCCCCCGCCAAAACAAAGTAAAACAAAACAAAACACAAAAAGGACACAATTCCTTCCAAATGTAACAAATCTACTCTTCCCCTTCTGTCTGGTTATTCACATTGCTAGTGACATATGGTAATAAACTGCCATCACCATCCACTCCTCACTGGGGATCAAAGCCTTGGGGTGCTTGATGGAAATTTATTAGGCTCTGCTCACCGATTCCCACCTGGCTGCTCAGTCCCTTTGGCATGGAGAGGGACACCCTGATCACTAACAGCTGGGTGGCTCCATCAAGGAGCCCTGCCTGCAGCCTCCAGGGCGACCTCTACTGGTTCTCCTATTGAACTCTGGTTTTTGTCAATCAACCAGAGAGGATAGTGGGGGAAAAGGGGTGCATCTGGCTGCTGATGGTGTGTGGGCTGCCCCAAGAAGATAGTCTAAGTTGCTTGGCTAGAGATCCTGGGGTCATGGATAGGGCTAGTTGGCCTCTGAGGGGACCCAGGAGGCTGAAAACCAGCAGTTGGGCAAAGACAAACTCTCTAAAGGGCTTTACTCTGGAAGATTTATAGGACCCAGGGGTGTTTACATCTGTGCTGAGTTCTGAGCATTTTCCTGACTGCTTTATGCCAATGGCTTATGCCACAAAGATGGTCAAATAAAAACTACACGCTGGTATTTGGTAAAATTTATATAGGGAACAGCTGCTTTAGTCCCCTCACCTGAATCTCATCTAACCAAACGAATCTGGCAATAAATATTATAGACTTTAAGGTCCAAAAAAGAAGAGCATTGCCTCTTCTCCCTCCCATTACCTTTTCCCACAGCATCACAAAGGTTATAGAAAAACAATCCAAATTAAGAAGGGCGTGTTGGCACAAGCCTGCAATCCCAACATTCAGGAGAGGAGGATCACAAGTTCAAGGCCAGGCTAGGCTATCTATTGAGACCTTATCTCAAAACAAACCAATCAATCAATCAATCAATCAATTACAACCTTAGTAATGGTCTCTAATTATGGTGGCAGTGATGACTTAGCATTTACCCTGGGTTTTCCAGCACTGGTGACAATCCAGCAGAATGCCCAGAGGAAGGATCACCTTACACACGTAAGCTTTTATAATCAAGGGGTCTAGAACAGAATCAGTAGCAGTATTGATAACCCACAGGGGCTTTCATATAGAATCCCACCGCATCTTTCTGGTGATTTAAAGGACAGGGGAACTCCTGGATTTAAAGTATGATGCCTGAAGGTAGAGTAGCTGATTTCTAGAGTATTTTCACCCAGATCCACAGCATCATCCACCACATGTTAGCAGTTAGAAAAGGGCAATGCACTTCCCAAACTTCTGCTGCCTTTAGACATTGGGGCTGGAGAGATGGCCTAGCGGTTAAGAGCGCCGACCGCTCTTACAGAGGACCTGGGTTCGATCCCCAGCACCCACATGGTGGCCGAGAACCATCTGAAACTCCAATTCCAGGAGAACTCCAGTTCCAGGGGAATCCGACACCCTCTTCTGACTTCCGCGGCATTGCACGACACGGGTGCACAGACCTGCATGCAGACAGTATATTCATACACATACAGAAATAAAAAAAAAATTAAAAAAAAAAAGAAACACGTTTAACAAGGCTGCATGAGAGGCTGAGTGCAGAATCGCCGTTCCAAGCCACATATAGATCCTGCAACAGCTGCTCCATCATCCTTCATGTCCTTATGTCACCATCTAAGATGCTGTTTTCTAGAATCTCCAGCCTAACAGGCATTCCAATAAATTCTGGAGAATAATGCAGCACTATACTCGGAGCCCAGAGATTTGGGGAGAGGAAATGGAAAGAGTTGGAAAGGGCTGGGGGTACAAGCAGCTCCAGGCAGGAGTACGCATGTGCCCAATGCTGGCACCCCAAACTCCCTGCGTTGTGTGACACCTCCATGCAAAGTTCTCAACCTGTAACATGTACTCTTGTGCATATTTAGAATTCCACCTCATGGGTAGGGCCAGCCTTTTAAAGAGCTGCCTCTCAGAGCTCTGCCATCCTCATAGAATTTCTATCAGTAGTCTCAAGTTTACCCCTCAGGCTCAGCTCAAATCCTTTCTCTGTAGTCTACTAATGCCCACCTAGATACTTCTTGAGGTTTTACAGCTACAGAAACCCCTCCCCTGTACTTCTAGACTCAGGCCTGGATTAGAGAGATTTGTCCTTGCTCTTAACCATGCTTTGAAACAAACTTGCCCCTCCTTGTTAGACAGAGGTGGCCACTAAAGTTTCCCATCTGTCACTGTTTTGAAGTTCAATTTTCATAGAGCCATTGTGAGCTTGGAAAAGGAGATTAGATGCACCCAAATTATCTTGTAATCTGTAAAAGTCTACTGAAGTGAGTCCTGTCAGTGAGACCTCTGGTGTGAAAATCTCCTTTTTTCTTTGGAAAGCTATTGAGGCCTCCTCTACAGCCTGAAGGCACACTGCACTCTCAGCTGCCACACCAGACAGTTGGCAGTGAATCATGTGAAGGGCTTGTACATGCAATACTGCTTCATTTTTAAGATGTTTTGTATCATGAGGCATGTTTGAAACCATCTTCTTGGGATGTCATCCCTCTGAAGAGGAACTGGAATTATCCAATGATTCTATCTCATGTGATGAAAATCTATGAAAGACTACTCTTGAAGAGCCACTCTCATGTCCATGAGACCTTTGAATAAGTCTAGGTAGGTGTACACTCTGCTAAAGATGGGTTGGTATAACACTGGCCCCAGCAATTTTCAGTTTAAACTTCAGGCTACTGAAAAACCACAGCTCAAACACTGGATCAATATTCAGGAAGCCACTATATCCTTTAGCCAAATGTGATCAACAAAATTTTGAATTCCGTATTGTCTTGGGAGCCTACCAAATACCAATTATATATTAGGGGCTGTTTTTTTTTATTTAATGCAATCATTTGCCTGCACTGTACCACCTAATTCTACATGAAGCAGCTGATTACAGCATCTATAGGTTAATGGTATCCAAAGGCCCAAGGTAGGACAAAATAATTATTACTTAGTAGGCTTCTGTTAGAAATGCTGATGGTTCAAAGAGTCTGAATTCCAAAGACAAAACAATCTAACATTCATGTACAAGAACAACATGAGGCCACTATATTTTCTACTTTGAGTGGTTTTTAAATAAATGTTGCTATGTCTCCAACAACTTGGAACAGTCTTTCATGACATTAACCTCTCTGCTTGGTACACAGCAGGAGTTCAATAAGGAGCTCTAGGCCATCTAGACAGGACAGGTTTCCTGTAGGATTATTATACTGGCTCACACTAGACCCCCTTTGATGAACAGTGACTCTTATACTGGCAAGTGGTTGTTGTTGTTGTTGTCATCGTTGATTGTAACAGGGTCTCCCTGTAGCCCAAGAAGGCCTGGAACTTGCTATGTAGACAAGGCTGGCCTCAAACTCACAGAGATCCATCTGCCTCTGCCTCTCAAGTCCTGAGATTAAAGGCATGCAGCACCAAGTTAGCATTTCTTGATGCCTTAGCCTTGCTAAGCCAAAGAGTAACCCTGTTATCTCCACAAAATACACATCTCTGATTATTCAGTAATGCAACTTCTTCCTAGGTTGTAAGTAAGAAGTATAAGCATGTACTCTAAATGTTAAACAATCAGCCTTGTTGTTAGGTTTCTGACTCTGGTCATAGTTCCTAGCCAATCATACTTCCTTGGGGAGCTTCTAGAATATAGGTGGATCCATTCTTTCAAAAATAAACTAGTTCACTCAGTAAATATTCAGGATTCTGTATCCTTTTACACACTGTTAGGGTCATTTAGGTGTTCATGTTGCAGCCTATGGGACAATTCTTTCACAGGGCAGACAACCACCAAGGTAGTGGCTCACAACTGTAATTCTAGCAAGTGTGAGTATAAGACCAGAGGATTATTGGGGGTTTGAGGCCAGCCTGAGCTACAAATGAGACCTTGTCCCCCCAAACCCAAACTAAAACCAAACAACCCCCCAAAACGCCAAAAATAATAAATAGTAGTTATGCATTATGAGAGGAAGAAAAAGTACTGCTAGACATTTTAGAATCAACATATAGAGAAAGATGTGGTTTGAGAACAGATGGCCCTTGATGTAGAGTGCTGAGATCCCTTTCTGCTCCACCCTGCCTGAGGTCTTCCTCAGACTGAAGTCCTGAGCAGAGACTTGGCACTAGTTTCTTCTACTGTCACCCATTTCTTGCTTTAGACAGACTATAAAATTCTACTCTTTGGGGAACTCACTTGGCTTAAATGGTCCTTGTTTGAAACAGATGCTCAATAAACACTTGGATGAAAGTGATGACAGAAAGTCAGGTAGGATGAATGCACAAAGCAGCTGTGTCACTAGAAACTTAGAATGAATTTGTGTCAGGTCCCTGGAAGTGATTCAGTCCTTGTCTTCAAGGCCCCAGTCAAGTAGAGACTAGTTCACAGAATGCAAGAAACCTGATGGTTCTGCAAGGTGGAAGAGGCCCTTGGTGTGCAAGGTGTAATGAACTCTAAGGGCTGGAGGAGGTCAAGAAGTCCTTTTGGAAGAAGCGGTCTTTGAGGGATCAACTGCTGTTTATTAGACAGAAAAGACTGGGGGACTGATCCTGCACCAGGGAAAATGGTTTCTGCCCTTGCCTGTGCTAGCCTCCTCGCTTCTGATGAGAGTTCAGCCAAATGCACCAACGGTGCAGAAGCACTGTTTAATCCACCCGTTCTCTTTTTTGCATTCTTTCGGGCCCTGAAGTAAGCCAACAGCTGAAACACAGATCGGCTAAAGCAAACAAATCCCCTTAGGCCTTCTCAGAGTGGCTGAGCCTTAGCTAGGAGAGAATGTATCTCCAGGGCCATGAATCACTGAGGGAAAAGGGGCTGGGGAAAGCCGCAGCCGCTACAGGGCCAGGGCCAGAGGACAAGCGTGTTCCTCTTCTATTGAACTCAGATGTTGTCAGTCGTACTCTGTTTTCATCTCTTTATATACACAGACACAGAAATGCATTTAAAACATGTTTGAAACATGTTCAGGAAAAAACACATTAAGATATTTTTATTCGTATGTGAGTATAAGCATGGTGGGGATTTGAAGACACCTGCTATCAATATTCACTATAGAAAGTCTTACCTGTTTGATCCCTTAAATGTTACCAAATGGACCCACATCCTGATCAACACAGAGCTTCATAATATTAAATACAATCATCCTTGGGCCAGGAGGGAAGTGTAGTCTCCTCTGGCTTCTCTGAAGTCAACAAGTAGCATGGCACACTCAATTATAACATGAACATGACTTGAGTTTATTTTAAAAGCATGGAACAAGTATTGAACTATACCTCAAATTTTATCAGACTCAAAATTTTTAGATTGGCAAACCACAGAATGAAGAGTTAAGTCATATAGGGCAAACTGGTCCCATTCCTGAAAATATGCCTGGGCCTCACTACTCTTAACTCTAGGTGAGTAGTAAGTTTTAAGCCTGAACAACTTCTTAAGGCATAGCAGGCTTTCTGTTAACAGCCTTCAGATCAAATTCTGGCATTCATTTGGAAGGTGACATTAGAAATTAAAATTTATGTGTATAGAAAAAAAATCTACACACTTAGAACTCAAAATGTGTTATTTTAGTTACCACAACAAATGACAACTCCAGCCTTTTGACTTGGCACTTTGTTGAAGTTGACAGTTTATTGCAAGCTTAGCTTTGAAAAGGGGAGAGAAGAACATGATTATAAAAGTTCTGCAACTTGGCTGTGGTTCCTGACCTTAGAATTCACCTGCTCAGAAAGCTCAGATACTAGGATTCTCTAAACAGGGCTCCAGTTAAGGGGCAGGCACATACCCCCATTCTTTGGAGGCTTGCAAGTTATATAAGAAAAGACAAATTGGGGCTGGAGAGATGGCCTAGCAGTTAAGAGCGCTGACTGCTCTTGCAGAGGACCCGGGTTCGATCCCCAGAACCCACATGGCGTCTAAGAACCGTCTTTAACTCCAGTTCCAAGGGAATCTGACACCCTCTTCTGACCTCTGCGGCATTGCACGACACAGGTGCACAAACCTACATGCAGACAGTACATTCAAACACATAAAATAGTAATAATAAAATAAATTGTTAAAAAATTTAAAAAAAAGTTTAAAAAAAATAAAGAAAAGACAAATTAAGTTGAATGCCTGGAAAATGAATATTTAAGTTGATGTGCTCCCATGAGGTGGGGGGCGGGGCTCAGCACAACTCTGGCCTTGGGGTAGTCACGTCAGGTGCTGCTCCAGCCTTGCTCCTGAAAGTGGATACCTCAAGTCCTGGCAAAGACCATAGTGCTTCTTTCTGCTTCTTGGGACTGAATTGACTCCTTGACTACCCGGCCCAGTTTGCTGGGCCCTGTGAAGTCTTACTGGGTGCACAGAAGAGACAAAGATGATCCTTAGGAAACGTGGCGCTGATCACTCCTCTAGAGACACAGTGACTATGCAAGCAGCGGTGACTCTTGGGTTTGGGAACACTATCTAGAAGGGTGGCTTTGGTGGGGCCTCCTGGTCTACCTGCAGGATCGGCCCTGTGCTCCAACCTCCTAAACCAAAGCCCAGCCTGTGCTCCAGAAATCTTCCCATCATCTGTAAGGCCAAATTCAGCAACTCAAAGAAAGGTAACTTAGCATAGCCAGTGGTAACGTGGCCAATGAGGTGACTGTTCTGTGGCAATCAAATATATGACAGTGATATCCACGGGGGTGGGGGGTGGGGAGGAGAGGCAGACAGCCTTCCCCTCCAATGAATGAACAGATCATACATTAAGCATTATACTTGACCTTCAGCTGGACTCCTAGTTGACTTCTAACTTAATGATAATTAAGGAACCTGGCTAGTAAGTTCCTACAGTTTGGCCTACATACACTTAAGGTGTATATCACTCTTTTACATATTCAACACTGGTTTCTGCCAGATTTGTGAAGTAATAGAAAAAAGTTGTCATAAGCAAAACACATCCTTCTTAACTCACATGAAAGTGATGCCAAGTTTCCTGAATTCAGAGTATTTTTAGAAAAAGAAGAATAATTTATATCAGTTCATTTATATGGTGCTAGGTGAGAGTTCTTGGCTGCCTCTAACAGGGGTCTTTCTGATTGGACTGCAATGATTTGTTTCTGTGGAACACCTTCTATACTCAATGATTTTAATTAGCTTTCTAGAGAGTGTTTTCCTGATGGACACTGCCTCCCTAAAGCCTTAAACATTTCCTGGTTTGTAAAATAAAAATAACAATTTACTAGAGGTTTTTTTGAGCTCTGGGTTTTCTGTGGGTTAATACTAAATATGAGTTTCATGATACAGGTATCCCTGGTTCCTAGGGTCACAGAGACCACTTGGCCCAGTTCCCAGACCTGATGAATGATTTGACTACATTTTTACTTTACATTTCGATTGTGAGAATATCAATAAAGGTCATGTTTTTTATACTAAAATGTCAGCCAGGGGTGATAAGAATAAACAAGGACACAATTAGGCATGAACTTGACTTAACTCAGTGCTTCCTAAAAGGTTATGTGATTAAATCAAAGTTCAAATCTTTATTCACTCTACCTCTTATCCTTCTATGTTTCCATGAAGGCAAGTGACCATAGAGACATAAAACAAGGGTTTCTTCTGCCTCGATTACTTTTCTCTGATTCTGTCACATGGCAAATGAGGCCCACTACTGGCTGTTCTTTGTGTGTGTGTGTGTGTGTGTGTGTGTGTGTGTGTGTGTGTGTATGTGTTGGGATATAAACTAGGGCCTACATGGTAAGCCACACAAACCAAGCTCCCAAAAGATTTTAAAATGAGAAAGCTCTCGGTGAGGGTGACGACGTGACTAGGGTGTAAGTAGTTCATGCCCTTGAGCCTCAGTTCTCCCGGCTGCTCCCTAATATCTACTCAGAATCTTCTTGTTGCTCCCCATTCTCCACCCCTGCCACCAGGACTCTCAAGAAATGCCAGGGATGGCTTTACAGGAGGAAAGGCCTCATGAAAGGCTGTAGATTACAAGGCCAGAGGATTCCAGGAAGGCCACACAATGGCCGTAAAACAATGGAAAAGGAAAAGACAGTAACATTGAACTCCCCAAATATCATGGCACTGTTTTGGCTAAGGCGTGGTCTGACTGCCATGGACATCAGTCTCTTCAACCCTGGGCCACTGAGGGGAACATGCACAAACTGTAAATTCAAGCCCTTGAGAGTGGGAGCCTGAGGGTGGCGCACTGTGCTGGAGTGCTGTGCTGAAGGGAGACCTGTTGGAATCACACTGAAGGAAGTCTGTATGTGAATCACAGGAAAACCTTGCTTTTGAATAGTAGTAGGAAAACTTGGTGGGCTAACTATTAAAGCCATTTGGATGGGAAGCCTGTGCTGCAGATTTTCCTTTGAATTTGCATGTGTTCCTCTGTGCCTGCATCTCCGTGATCCAAGAGACAAAAGCCAATTGAGACCTGACATTCAAATCTCCTGAGGTTAGTGAACTATATGTAAATTCTTTAAAAGTTTTTTTTAAATTTATTTCTGTATGTGTATGAATGTACTGTCTGCATGTAGGTTTGTGCACCCGTGTCGTGCAATGCCTCGGAGGTCAGAGGAGGATGTCAGATTCCCCTGGAACTGGAGTTCTCTTGGAATTGGAGTTTCAGACAGTTCTCAGCTGCCATGTGGGTGTTGGGGATGGAACCCAGGTCCTCTGTAAGAGCGGATAGCGCTCTTAACCACTAGGCCATCTCTCCAGCCCTATATGTAAATTCTTTTTTTTTTTGGTCTTTTCGAGACAAGGTCTCCCTGTGGCCCTAGCTGGCCTGGAACTCACTCTGTAGACCAGGCTGGCCTTGAACTCACAAAGATCCACCTGCCTCTGCCTCCCAAGTGCTAGGATTAAAGGCGTGCGCCACCACGCCTGGCCCCCTATATGTAAATTCTTAAAGCAGGTAAATCTATAGGTCACCGGCCACTTTTATTCCTAAAAATTTCTAATCTTTGTGTCCTAGATATGAAACTTTGCCTACCATTAAGGAGTGAGATTTTAAGCACATTATTTTCTGTACGAAATAGAGCTATTTTGTGCTTTTTATTTTCCAGGATAGGGTGGCACAGGCTCAAGGTGGTCTTTCAGGAAACACCATCTGCTTCTGCAAGGTTTTTGCTTTCTTTCATTGTGTTACTAAGAATAGAACCCAGGGCCTCAGGCTTACAGTGAAATGTTCTACCAGTAGGCCACACTCCAGCCCTACTGCAGTACTTTAAGGGACACAGCTGACATGAACTACTGCAAATGTCCACGACACCAGGTACAGACACATTAAAAATACTAAAAATATCTGAGTAAAGCCGGGCGTGGTGGCGCACACCTTTAATCCTAGCACTCGGGAGGCAGAGGCAGGCGGATCTTTGTGAGTTCAAGGCCAGCCTGGTCTACAGAGTGCGTTCCAGGACAGCTGGGGCTACATGGAGACCCTGTCTCGAAAAGACCAAAACAAGAAAATCATAAAAAATATCTGAGTAGCCCAGGGTGCTGGGCAGTCAGGTGGATTTTTGTGAGTTGGAGGATAGCCTGCTTTACACAGTGAATTCCAGGACAGTCAGGGGTACACGGTGGGACCCTGTCTCAAAACAAACAAAATGTCGGGCATGTTAGTATGAGCTTCTAACCCCAGCCCTGGGGAGGCAGAGGCAGGCAGATCTCTGGAAGATTGAGGCCAGCCTGGTCCACATAGTAGCCTCCAGTCTGGCTGAGACTAGAGAGACCTTGTCAACCCCCCTAACCCCCACCACTAGCACCAGCACCACCACTCCCGAAACAAAACGACAATAAAAAAACAAAACAAAAACCTGAATAAAATGGACCCGAGCCATTAAGATGGCTCAGTGGGTAAAGGCACTTGCCTCTAGGCCTGACAACCTGAGTTCTATCCACAGGACTCTACATGTGGAATAAAAGAACTGACTTCTGAAAGCTGTTTTCTGACCCCCCCCCCACATATACACTCTAGCCCACATGTTTGCATGCACACATACACACAAATGTAATAAAGAAACAGACTCAGAACCAAGTCTAAACGAGGTGCTCTGGATATCTTGGAGTGCTGTCACCTCCCTGACCCAGTTCCTCGGTTGCCATTCTGTCATCTAAGATCCCCCATGTTTGAAGTCACTACCTCACAAATGCCTCTACCCTGCACCAAGACTACTGCAATTACACAGTAAGATTCATGAATTCACAAGCAGTTTCTATGGATTTAATGGCTTCTTAATAGAATGGGGTGCACACACAGCTACAATACTATGACAAATCATAAAGACTTCTTAATAAGAAGCCTCAATTAGTTAATTAAAATTTGCTAATTGAAAATTCTAAGAATAGAATGTAAAATATTCCAGACCTCTAGATACAGCAATAAAACTCATATCCAATGTGCCCAGCAGACAGGTTTTCCATATCTGTGTAAGAGGAGACCTTCATAAGTGAAATGAGAAATGAGGGGACAGGTCATCCTGTGGAAACCTTTGAGCATGGTCTAATATATTAGGAGAACTAGAAATCACTATTCATCACACAGGCGGCAGGTGCGGGCAATGGGGTCACCCTCATTAATTTATTCCTGAACTTATTGCTCCCTACTCCTATACAGATTCATCTTTCTGTAACTGCATAAAAGCATATTTAAGAAATATAGGAAAAAAAGAAATATCATAGGAGTCTTACAAATTCTGTATATTTTAATATATTTTTCTGCCCTTAAAGAATGCCCTTGATATTCAGGGTAGCTTGACAAAATATTCAAGCTATACCTCAATCAGGTCATCAATGCAAGTTTCTATAAAAAAGCAGTTCAGACACTATAAGGCAGGAATACCTTTTTTTTGGTCTTTTTCAAGACAGGGTCTCCCTGTAGCCCCAGCTGTCCTGGAACTCACTCTGTAGACCGGGTTGGCCTTGAACTCACAAAGATCCACCTGCCTCTGCCTCCCAAGCGCTAGGATTAAAGGCGTGCGCCACCAAGCCCAGCAGGACCTTTTAAAGCAGGTAGATAGAAGAAAAACATTTAACGGCACATTGTCAGCTCTCAAGCTGGGGGTAAAGAACGAAGAACCATTATGGAATTTGGGGCCAATTCTTCTTGTGCTTGGAAGGGCATGTGCAGAGTCTCCACTAGGCCCACCCAGCCAATGGGATGGTATTGCCGGCCCTGGAGCAGTACACAAGGGCTCTGCCCATGCCAAAGTCGAGGTGAGGCTCTTAGATTCCTTCCTATAATGAGCTTAGTGCCTTCATATTTGCTGTTTCAGCCCATCCTGGACTAGTTCATCAGGCCAGGCTCAAATCAGGTTTTCTTACAAAGAATTTTGGGAGATGAGAAAAGATGACGGGCAGGTTGGGGATTGTATTAGTCACTTTTCTGTTGCTGTGATAAAACACCACACCAAGGAACTTATAAAAGGAAGAGTTTATTTGAGCTTACGATTGGCGGTTCCAGGGAATTAGAGTCCATTGTGGCGGGAGGCGTGGCGGCTGGATATGGAGCAGCAAACCGAGGGTCACATCTTGCAAAGAGCACAGGAAACAGAGAGGAAGCAACTGTAGACCAGGAGGCTTGTTAAGCTCACTAAGCCTGTCCCCAGTGACACACTTCCTGCAGCATGGCCACACACCCCAAGACCTCCAAAAACAGCACCACCAACTGGAGACAAACGTCTGAATACCTAGAGCCTATGGGGGACACACATTCAAACTACCACATTCCACTCTCTGGCCCCCATAGGCTCTTGACCATATAAAATGCAAAATGCATTTAGTCCAATCTTAAAAGTCCCCACAGTCTTTACCAGTCTCAATGCCATTTAAAAGTCCACAGTCCAAAGTCTCCTCTGAGACTCAGGCCAATCTCCCAACTGTAAGCTCCTGTAAAATCAAAAGACAAATTACATACTCCCAACATACAGTNACACTTCCTGCAGCATGGCCACACACCCCAAGACCTCCAAAAACAGCACCACCAACTGGAGACAAACGTCTGAATACCTAGAGCCTATGGGGGACACACATTCAAACCACCACAGGGATGATCAGAGAAATAGCTGGGATGTGACCTGAAGATGGAAATTCCACTAGCAGTGGTGCTGTGGTAGATGGCAGCTTAGTGCAGGATGGCACTGAGCTACCTGCTGACCAGTAGCTTACCATTAGGAGCCCAGTTGGCATCCAGCCGCAGCCACTTTGGAGAGTAAAACCTTGTTGACTTTATGTGTACTTTTCTTTATTAACTTTCCTTTATAGATGAGAAAATTGTAGCTCTGTGGTTAGGGAACCTACCCATGGCCATAGAGAAAGCAAACAGTAGACCTAGGATTAGAAAGCAAACGTCCCCCATGCCTTTTAACCATATGCAGGGACCTCTGAACAAATCTCAGGGAATACCTCTAGACCATTCCTTTTACATGAAGTGTCACTCTTCCTCCTCCTCCTTAGCTGGCCAACTCTTAGTCATACTACGAGGCTCAAACCTTCCTCTGCTCAGCTTCTGTGACAAATACAATTCCCACGAAGTCTTAGAGCTGATCACTGAAGCAGTTAATGAGCTGCTGCAAGGAAACCTACCACACTGCCATACTTGGCACCGTTATTTAAGTTTCTGCATATGCTATCTCACCATTCAGATTCATGCTTCCAAAGTATCCGGCACCTGTGCATACGGTAGCCATTCTCTATATGGAATGATGCTCTACAAGTGATGGATTAGTGAGTTTCATCTCTGTGTGGGTGTGCGTGCTGCCAGACACCCTTTCATGAATGGCAAGGCAGGATTACACCCAACCAGGAGCAGCATGGAGAAGATCCAAAGTGGGGTCAAGAAATTCTCCAACCTTACCCCCTACTCTCAGCTTAACGTTAACACGAACACATGGGCCACTGGGCATGGTGGCACAGCTTTAATCTCAGCACTTGGGAGGTGGAGGCTGGTGGATCTCTGTGAGAATGAAGCCAGTCTGGTCTACATAGAGTGTTCTAGGCCAGCCAGTGCTGCATAGTGAGACCCTGTCTCAAAAACAAGCAAACAAGGACAACAACAACAACAAAACAACAAAACAAAAAACACAAAGAAATGAAATGAAAAGAAAAGAAAGTAGAAAGCATGGACCTGTCACCCCGAGGATGTGCAATATCCTGGGTTCAATTCCAGCCTGGAAAATAAAAAGAATTAAAAAACCAACGACACTAAAAACAGTAATGAAGAACACTTGGGGGTGCAAGGAGCAGAAGGAAGAAGTCAATGGGACAGCCGATGCGTCAACCAAGTCCTTTCAGCAGATCAGAGACTCAGCATTTGCAGACCTACCTGTCACTCTCATCTGTGAGACAGTGACAGGGCAATAGTAACCATTGATTACAGAGCTCTTACCATGGGTTAGGTACTTTGCTGAGAGTCTTAGAAGGATTACCTTATTTTGAACTACCTAGAACTTACAATACTCTAGGGAATAGCTAGCAATAACTCCCTTTTACAGATAGGAACATGAAAGAGCAGAAGTGTTAATTAACTTGCCTAGAGCCACACAGCTTGTCAGAGGAAGAAGTCTGTAAGAGGGACAGTCTGTTTCCAGAAGCTCTACCATCTACCACAGACGCTGTATATGCAATGCCATTATAAGATATGATGTAAGATTAATTTTTAGCCGGGCGCGGTGGCGCACGCCTTTAATCCTAGCACTCGGGAGGCAGAGGCAGGCGGATCTTTGTGAGTTCAAGGCCAGCCTGGTCTACAGAGTGAGTTCCAGGACAGCTGGGGCTACAGGGAGACTCTGTCTCGAAAAGACCAAAAAAAAAAAAAAAAGATTAATTTTTTTGTCTATAATTCCTGAAGGCAAGACTCTCAATTCAGACTACTAGTACAAGTGGTAAAAAAAAAAAGATAGGTGACCCCTCCTCCTCACTGACCACCCCAGGCAACATCTTAACAGGGGAAGCTAGTTTCTGTTTGGCATCACACATGTGCCCACATATGCCTGGTGAAGACATTACAAGGTTCATTTTTCAGGAAAATATTCTCCCCTAATAAAGCTAACCAAGAGAGCCAGGAAAGAAGGAAAAAGTGAAGTTTTGCCAGATTAGGGAGGAATTCATTTTGGGGCAAGTTAGAGAATGGAATGCTCACTTTGCCGCTATCTGAGCTTATCCGCACATCCTATTCCAAAGAAATGGCCTCAATCAGTGGGTGCCCTAGCCAAGGGGGGGGCACTATATGTCAGGGGGACAACTTTACATCTTTCCCTGGAACCTGAGAATCTTTTTTTTTTTTAATCTTTTTGAGACAGGGTCTCCCTGTAACCCCAGTTGGCCTGGAACTCTCTATATAGACAGGGTGGCCTCCAACTCACAGAGATCAGCCTGTCTTTGCCTCCCAAGTGCTGGGATTAGAAGGCTGTGCCATCATTGCCATCGTGAATCTGAGAATCTTTTGAGAGCACACTGCAGTCTTCATCCTTGACCTCAAAGGCTTGCCACCATCCTCTAGCAGCAGAATGCTATTTTGGTCCAGCATTTAGAACCTGAATGACTCAGACTAAAGTCCCTGCTTCTCTGTTGGCCAATGACCTCTTGTAGTTTGTTTCCTATCTAGCAAATGGAGATGATCTCTCAGCCATACTAAGAGGTTGCCTAAGCATTCACTGTAAACCCTCTTTTTTGTTCAACTTGTGGCCAACATGAATGTTCTCACTAAAATCACTGAGAATCTATCAACTACAAGATAGAAAAGAAAACACATGGGGTAAGATGTATCCACTCATTTTCAAAACTTTCTGATTATAGATGAACTTAACTTTGTTAAACTTATGTTAGATGCTGATGAAAGTGATGAGTAATACTTGGAAATTACTCCAAGGTTTTTGGCCACCACATATTATGAAGGCCAAGCCTCATGATTCACAAATGTCATTTATGAAAAATTTATCCAGCTGGCTGCAATGACTGGGTGACTCATAGTCTGCCCCAAGCCACAGAGTGCCAAGATTTGCTTTTCTAAAAACAGAAAATTTTCATGCTAATCCTGGAATCTCCAAGGGACAAGAGAAGCCAAAGGGATGAGATCTTTGTGTTTTATCCTTGGTGGCACAAGTTATATTTGGAACCCTTATCAGATGCAGATGCAGAACTAACACATCCACAGTAGAGAGGTGCTGGCTCTGCAGGCCACAATGGAAAGGCCT
Source organism: Rhizomys pruinosus (assembly GCA_009823505.1). Lineage (NCBI taxonomy): Eukaryota > Metazoa > Chordata > Mammalia > Rodentia > Spalacidae > Rhizomys > Rhizomys pruinosus. Next base: position 246,968 of record VZQC01012801.1, read on the forward strand.
GGGTTAAAGAGAGAGACATGTAAAGAAATCCTTACATAACTGCTGCTTTCCTTCTGGCATTTAGCACTACAGTTGAAATCACTGTAATCAAGAAAAGCAGTTGTTTCAAATGGTAACACTCTGGAGGGAGAATTAACCGATTCTAATTCCTGGGAATCTGAACTTTGGCCCTTGGGGTGGAATGATCCTATAACATGCTTATCGGACATAAACTGTTAATCCTTCTGCGCACCCCCCCTCCCCCATCAAAGTGGCTGAAGTTCTCCAAAGGTTAACAGAAGTGCCTACTCATCATTGTCTCTTTTTAGACTTCACCATGTGGGGTTGGCAGTCACCTCTTTAAATAAACTGATCAACTGAATACAGTGAGCCTCAAAATTAGGACATCTAGTTCCAAACTATACTGGGCTGCTAAGTGGAATGAGCTGGTTTTCTCTGAATGAAGGGGAGCACAGATATGATGGAATCTTCTGGAACACATACTCTTCTATACAGACTGTGAACAGTCTGGTGTATATCACATTCTTTTTTCTTTTTTGGGGGGGAGGGTCTTTTTGAGACAGGTTCTCCCTTTAGTCCCAGCTGGCCCGGAGCTAGCTCTGTAGACCAGACTGGCCTTGAACTCACAGAGATCTACCTGCCTCTGCCTTCTGAGTGCTGGAATTAAAGGCATGAACCATCACACCTGGTCAAGAAAGGTTTTATGAAAATAGTCTACTTGGAAAAAATAATAGCCCAATGAATTTTCCTCAGTGTCATTTATAATGGTGAGAGCTGGCCAGCAGCGGTCATACCAAAATGAAGCACATATTTTAGTGATCTCAATCTTATGGACTATTTTATGTGGCCATTGAAAACAGTATTTTTTTTTTTGAGACAGGGTCTCCCTGTAGCCCCAGCTGTCCTGGAACTCACTCTGTAGACCAAGCTGGCCTTGAACTCGCAAAGATCCACCTGTCTCTGCCTCCCCAGTGCTAGGATTAAAGGTGTGCGCCACCACCCATGGCTGAAAATAGTATTTTTGAAGATGTAACAATATAGACAGTATTCATGTTACAACAGCTAGATCTATTTTCCATTTATAACCTTACAAAGATGCTTATAAAATTAGAATGTGACTTAAAACAATGGAAGGAAACAATATAAAATTGCAAGATTAGTTAGAACAATATAAATGATTCACGTCTAGCTCCACTATTCAAAGTTTATTAATTCCCTAACAATTAAGAAAACAGCTTCTGAATGGCCTTCACAATCAATGAAGTACTTCTAAGGGGGACCCAGGCAGAGATGATTAAGGGAATCACAAGAAAAAGGAACCAGCTTCCTCTAGCTATCTGAACTTTATACAGACTGGTTGAGTAACTCGTGAATTTTTTTATTCTTTAACGTATCGGCTAAAATGGTTGCACTAATCTCAAAAAAAAAAAATCACCAAAAAGAGTGCCAGTAAGAATTGTTCCAGTGTGCCTTGTGGTCTGGAACTTATCGCAGTGCCTGTGAGTAGAAGCATGTTTCTTTTCCTAACATCAGAATGAGAAAGACTAGAAAAGCGCTGTAGAGCTTTCAGAAGTTAAGACAGCTGAGACAGCTACAGGGTTTCACTTAGATACACTGACATGAGCGGTTCAGAACGTCTGAGACACAAAGGTTAAAATATGTACACATCGCTCTGTGGTAGGAGACTCAAGCAAAGATCTAACTCTTGACAGCACCAAAACACTGTGTTTATTTTACACTCAACACAACTTTCTTTCTTGATAATTTTCCTAACACAGATAAGCAAACAAAAACTCAGGTTCCTAATAAAAATGCATCCATTCTATATGCAAAATCTAAGATTAAGTGGACCAGTGACAAGTATTAACGGGGGCTCCAAACATGTTTATTTTATAGTCGAGTTGTCTCACAAGGCATGATGTGTGGGAGGTTCTAGCTAACAGGAACACGCAGAAACGCCTAAGCCTCATCTTGCTGGTATCCCCAGACTGAAACGCCTAAGCCTCATCTTGCTGGTATCCCCAGACTGAAATGCGTAAGCCTCATCTTGCTGGTATCCCCAGACTGAAACGCCTAAGCCTCATCTTGCTGGTATCCCCAGACTGAAACGCCTAAGCCTCATCTTGCTGGTATCCCCAGACTGAAATGCGTAAGCCTCATCTTGCTGGTATCCCCAGACTGAAATGCGTAAGCCTCATCTTGCTGGTATCCCCAGGCTGCTGAAGATGAACCACTGCTATAGACACTAACCTCCTTAAATGTCTCCAAATCTGACTACACAAAGGACACTGGCAAACATCTCTGGGTTCGCAAAGGTTGTATTTCTATATGATACATCTTTTTAACGTGTATTTGAATATATTCAGTATAGGGTTGATTAACCCTTCTTGCTCTTTACACCTGCCAAAAAATGAAAGATTGTCATATTTTATAAATTTCAAGCACTTTGCATTTGGGACAGTCTAATGGCTAGTGAAAAAATGAAAGAGAAAAACAAAGCCAAAAAGCATAAATTGTTCCTGACCAGAGGCATTCCTCTCTTATCCCTAAAAGAAACTCACTCCTGAACATCTTGTTTGAATTTAGCTTCTGAAGTTTGTCTTGTTCCATCTCTAGAACAAGCCAGGCAGCAGGTTACAGAGATGTGACTATGTGAATAAAACACATGAGCATTGCAGCCGCTCCACTACAGAAAGATGAGAAAAAACAGAACTATCAAGTGACATGCACTTGAATACACATTGCTGGATTTTGTCACAGATGTTCAACTCTAAAGCTACTGGAAGTCTGAGTTCTTCCCTGCAACTGCAAAACATGATCATGTTATCAGAACAACAACAACACAAAAGCTTTATGGGTAACATGTTGGCATTGCTTTCTAGTTTTAGAAAATTTGCAAAAGAAAAAGTACTCAGTATTCCATTATTCTACAATTCATTCACCAGCCCTAACGTAAGGGGCAAGACAGGACACTAGGTTCTCTGAGGAGCAGCTTGCATGGACACTGAACTTGACTCTGGCTTGGCAACAGTGCCGTTTTCTGTTCTCTGCACCTCTTTTCCTGACAGCAGCCTTATGTGATTTATAGTCTTTTGATTTCACGTACAGTAATAGAACCCGACTTTGTGCAGATGGCAGCTGAGATAAGGGAACTGAGTAGTTGGGCAACAGGAGTGAGGTGGAGAGTAATAAGCAAGTAAGGAACACGGTTGAAGTTTGCCGCCAGACACTGGCAGTGTACGTGGCCATGCTGAGATGAGGGGAGGTCTGTGATCGGCTGTGTCCTTTTCCAGGCCCCTGTAAATGCAGATGAGAAACAGGGAAAACAGCCTTCAGTGACCCGAACTGGTGCCGGAACTTCTCTGCTGAGAAAGTCTGGTTTACTTTCTGCTTTCGTATTAGCTGAATCCTCTGAATAAACAAATTCTTAGGACCTTCCCAAGGGATGATACTGTCTGTCTGATCTTCTCATGGTACTTTTCCCGGAATGTTCTTTTCAGTTCTTTCCTAACTCCTTTAGTGATCTCAAATTCTGATATGGAAATGGGCAAAGCAGCAGTGTAAGAAGTTGGGATGGGGCTGTGGCTTGATTTCTCAGCTGCTCAAGTTTATACAAGAAAAGGAAACTGACGCAGGCATCCAGGTCTACGGGAGAGAAGGCTGGGATCCCTGGAACTGGGCTGGTTGGGGTCTACTTCTAAACCAAGAGATTTGAAAAGACCCAACTGCCATTCTTCCTATAGTCCTCTTTAGGTTTCCACTTGTCAGGGAGGTGGGTGGGGTGCTGAAGGGAGGGGTGTTGAAAAGGCAGGGGAACAAGAATCAGCCTACAGGCCCTCCCTCTCTACCCAACCCCCTAGGTCTTCCCATTTTCATAGATTGATCATAAATGGTGAAAGAGGAGGGAGAAAATTGAACACCAGATCATTATTCCTCAAGAACCACATACATAACAAAGAAGTCACTAAGTTTTAGACAAGAGACTCCATTTGTCCATTATTCTAAGGGGCCTGGGACCATCAGCCTGGCTTCAATCTGTATCTTATTATCTGTCTGCTTCTGAAAGAATCCCAGAAGACATCTGGGAAATTATACCTCCTTCATATGTTGGAAAGAAAGATCTAGCATTTTGCAATGCAAACAAGGAAATAATGGATCACTATTTTTATTCACTGCTTGTAAGAAAGAAATGAACACACTCTTTATGGAACTAATTTAATAATCTATTAGCAATTTTAAAGCATGCATGCTCTTGAATCCTAGCTCTAGAAACATCTCTAGGGGATTACAGCATTGTTCATAAACATGAAAAATAGACAAATGGGGCTGGAGAGATGGCCTAGCGGTTAAGAGCGCCAACCGCTCTTACAGAGGACCCGGGTTCGATCCCCAGCACCCACATGGCGGCTGAGAACCGTCTGAAACTCCAATTCCAGGAGAACTCCAGTTCCAGGGGAATCTGACACCCTCTTCTGACCTCCGCGGCACTGCACGACATGGGTGCACAGACTTGCATGCAGACAGTACATTCATACACATACAGAAATAAATAAAATTAAAAATTAAAAAAAAATAGACAAATGATCCAATAAAATAACAGGAAATGGTTAGGTACCTGCTAGGTATTAATGCTGCCAAATGGTTGTTTAAAAATATTTGGTGAGTAAAAATGTTCACAAGAATAGTTGAGAAAAGCAGGTAACAAAATTCTATGTTGGGCATGATCCCAGTGTCATGGGAAAAAATGTATACAAGAGAAAGAAAAACACAGAAAGGAAATACTCTGGATGCAAAGATTTATGTATTCTCTTGTTTAGCTAATTTCCATACTTATTAGCTGTTACTCGGATAAATAGAAAACTTATTTTAATAAGATACTGAATCAAATAGATAAACATTATAATAATGGAATATATATACATACAGTATGAAAATATATAGCTATAGTTATTACAAAGTCATTTGTTATCAACAGATGAAGGGCTGGAGAGATGGCTAGTGCAGGTAAGAACACTGGTTCCTTCTTCAGATGACCTGGGCTCAATTCCCAGCACTCACATGGCAGCTAACAACCATTTGTAACTCCAGTTCCAGGGAATCCAACACCTTCTTCTGGCCTCTGTGGGCATTGCACAACATGAGCACAATTACATATGTGCAAGAAAAACACTTATACACATAAAATAAAAATTTTTTTAAACAGGTGGAGGATGCTAGACATGGTGACTTATACTAACTCTAGTACTCTGGAGGCTGAGTCAGAAGGATTCTTGGTAGTATGAGGCCAGTCTAGGGTACATAGAGTATTCCAAACCAGCTTGGACTACAGAGTGATAATCTATTTCTTAAAAAAAGGGGGAGAGGGGAAGAGGATTATAAAAATGTAGCATATAGTTAGGATCAAGTAAACAAATAATACCAAGTGCTGGAGAGGTTGTGGGGAAAGGGGAACACTCATCCACTGCTGGTGGGAATGTAAACTTGTACAGCCACTATGGAAAGCAGTGTGGAGAACCCTTGGAAAACTCAAAATGAGCTTACCACCCAACCCAGTCATACCATTCTTGGGTATATACCCACAAGACTCATCTTACTGCAGAGATACATGTACAGCCATGTTTATTGCAGCTCTGTTCACAATAGCAAAAAGCTGGAACCAACCCAAGTACCCCTCAACTGATGAGTGGATAGAGAAAATGTGGTACATTTACACAATGGAGTTCTATGCAGCAGTAAAGAAAGATGACATCATGAACTTTGCAGGTAAATGGATGGAACTAGAAGATATTATGTTAAGTGAAGTAATACAGTCCCAGAAAAACAAACGAGTGGTATCCTTCATCTGTGGATGCTAGCACCAATTACCTAGTTGTAAGTATTTCTAGTGCAGGGCTCCTTGAGCTTTTGTCTAAGTAGTTGGTAGTGATGCATATTGGAAAGAAGAAGAACAACAACAGAAAAGAACTTCTGCTCGAAACAGTCAACTTCTGCATTGATAATTTTGAGAAAGACAGAGAAAAAAATGGAAAACATGTTTGGCAGAATGCATGAGCTCTGGGGGGGGTGGGGGTAGGGAGGGGGACACGGGTCTAGATTTGATTTGTAACATAATCTTGTACAAAAAATATATAAAAATAAAATAAAATGTAGCATAGGCTATAACCTATTTATACATATGAATTTAAAACTATATATGTATTTGCAAGATCCTGGAAGGTCACAGTAACATTTTCTGGGTATGGTGTTAGAAATGCAACTTTTCTTTTATGCATTTCATTGATATGTGAATCACTAATGAGAATGTATCTTCATGGGATTCAAGATTTTTTAAAATATTTTATTATTTTTAATTTTTCACATGTGTGAGTATATTGCCTGTATGTGTGTAAGTGCACCCATGTCAAGCAATGCCCTCAGAGGTCAGAAGAGGGTGTTGGATTCCCCTGAAACTGGAGTTACACACAGTTGTTAGATACCACTTGGGTACTGGGAATCAAACTCCGATCCTCTGCAAGAGCAGCCAGTGCTCTTAACCACTGAGCCATCTCTCCAGCCCCATCATTCAGGACTTTAAAATGCTTTAAGGAATAGTGCAACAGAAACATATATTCAGAACCAGCTTAAGAAACAGTTATCTTTTCCATGGTACTTCTACCTGTGGAACAACCACAATTCTGGATTCAATGGGGTCACTCTTCTACAAAGTCTGAGTTTTTATTTTCACAGTGTATATTCCTAGGCACATGGCTCATTTATTGAAAGCTATTCTCATTTTGGGAAGACGACGGGCCAGGACCTGGCTACTGCACTCATGAGCACACAGCAGCTGTGGTTACCTGTGCAAGACCCATCTCGGCCTGGGCCCCAGCCACATCCCGTCATGAATGGGAAGGAGGTATCGGCAGTTAATGATCACTGAGAAGGGGGGAGACATTTTATTCAGCAGTGCAGCCACTGCTAAGTTGCCCACACTCTGGTTAATAATGCTCTACTCATGCTCACACCAGTCACCAAAGCTAACCTCGGTGGATCACATACACACAGAGACAGGAAGTTAGAAGGACTAGTTGGAAGAAGGAGCTCGTGAGTGAGAGGAGAAGAGAAGACAGAGTGAGGTAAATGTGCCCAAAATGCATGTATGCATATACATGAATTTGTCAAAAAGCAAGCGAGGAAAGCAAGCCCACTGGATCTGGCTGGGCCACTCTTGTCCATGCTGGCTTTGGGAAATGGACTGAAGTCACAGCAGCTGTACACGAGGGAGTGTGGCAGTTGTGGACAATGGCAAGGCCCATGTGTACCTGCTCTGACGTGGGAAGAACGAGCTCAGGACCCCACAGGGCACCTGACTGAGTGCAGGAGGAGAAATGGGGCACCCTCTAGCTTTTTGACTAGGGAAAAGGGGAAGCCATAGAGACACTTCTGTTTGTGAAACGATGGAAACATGTCCTAGTGCCAGCCACATCTGTGAATTCAAGTTGGTCTCAGTTGTTAAAACCACATACTGCAGGCAATTCTAGATTGTGTCAAATTGACAATGAAAACTAACCATCACAGTACTTGCAATAATATGAATGACAGATGGCTAAGTGGGTAAAGGTGCTTGCTGTAGGGCCCGGCAACCTGAGTTCAATCCCTGGACCCATGTGGTGGAAGAAAAGAACCAATCTGGAAGCTGTCCTCTGACCTCCACACACACATGCACCTCCTACAAAAATGCAAAAAATTAAAGATACTGAAACTGATAGGATATTTAAAAAAAAATAATATAGATGCCAGAGTATTATTCAGCCATAAAAAAGAAGGAAATTCTCTTATTATTAGGAGAGTGGATGGAACTGGAGGACATGTTAGGTGAAATAAACCAGACATGGACAAGTATTGTGCTTTCTGTCATATGCAAAAGGCACAAAAAAAGATGACCTGAGAGAAGAGAGATTAGTAGGAATTTTGCAGGGTGCTGGGGAAGATGGGAAGAAGTATGGATAGACATGACTGGCATATGACATGTGTGTATGAACATGAGTCCCACTCATCTACATAATTAATACATGTTAACATATGTGTTAATGATAATTATAGTTTTAAATAATATGTTGACAAAAGAAGGCAGGCACAATGGAAATTAAATGGCATGCCATCTGAGATTCTAGATCGTCTTGGCTGGACTGTTTCCACAGTTCAGTTTCCATAGTAAACTTCACAGCAGACAGGAGAGGCAGCAGCAATGGAAAAGCACGGTCATCCTGCGACAGGAACAGACCCGGCACCAGGCAGGTCCTGAGGATAGGACGTGACCAGTTTACACTCAGCATCTCTGAGTAGATGGGGGGGGGGTTGTGTCCAGGGAATCAAATCTTGAAGGGTTTACAATAATTTTTCAAGTCAAGTTAGGATTCGACTTTGATATTACATACAAATATACATAAGCTCCTTTGAAACTCTGGAAAATAAGACCTTGATCCCTCAGCCCTCAAGAAAAGTCATGCTAAAGATCAGAAAATGCTTTTTCTCAAAACAGGTAAATGAGCTAAGAATGTAATGTGCCTCTATTATTAAAACCTTTCTGGCTTTGAGGTTTCAAAACTATGTCTGCCACCTAACAAAGATTAATGCATTACAGAAACTGGCCTTTAATCATACTTATTTGGCGGAGAACTGAACATCACTAAATCTTGCTGCCAAACACAATGACAAAATGGGCAATAAAAGGAAGCGGAGATGTTTACATGAGTGTAGTGAAAACGGCGGACTTCTTAGCCCATCTCCTGCAGTGAGTCCATCTCCTGATGAAGATGAAGAATAGGATTAACCCAGTGTGCACTGGAAGGGTTTCTATTCGTTCTGATAGTCTGCATCTGACCCACACCATTCCTCAGGAACAGAGTAGGTCAACACTGTTTAGTCTGAGCAAAACTTCAACACCATCTGATACAAAGAGGAAAAACGTAAGACTTGTTCAAGTGATGCTGTGTTTCCAGAGAGGGCCCACCATCGACAGTGGCTAAACTCTATCAACCTGAAAAATCGAATCTTTGAGGCCTGACACAATCAAGAAAAGATGGTATCCAATGGCAGGCTAGCTCCAAAAGCCAGATTCCATTTCTGGGCTTGGCGTCTTGAACATATCTCATTAGGGGAAAGGGGGAGTTGGCAAGAGCCCATGGTAGACCGGCCCCACCATCTGTAAGTTACATGAGCCCATGTTGTTACCTAAATCTGCAGAGAAATTTCAGTGACCACTAAGGAAGGAGCTGAAGGAAGGAGTCAAATACTCCTTTTGTCCATCAAACATCACATTACTGCCCTAGCGACAGAACCCGGTGGACTGACAGCAGATGAAAATTCGCTAACTAGAATCAAGGTGGGGCAGGGGGAGGCCCCAGGGCCAGGGCTGATATGAGAGCAGTGACCAGGTTCTGAATTACCACCTGCTCAGGTGGAATGAAAAATTCTCCTCACTCCTTTGGTTTTATCAGCAACTATAGACAATGACATAAAATACAACTTCACACTTAAATTATTCAAGTCTGGTAATTCCACATGGTCTGCATGTCTGATTAAAGAACCGCGTGCACATAAATTCTGAGCTGCAGGTTTTCAGAAGCAATTGTATCAGGCAAGACGGTGGAGCTGGCACGTAAGAGCCTTATCTCAGCCTCACTTCCACAGCACACAGTACTGAGAGAAACACCTGACTCTCTGGGCAGTCCAGAATAATGTTAAGACAGGATACACAACCAACGACCTGGGGGTTCACAGCCCAACCCTATACCTTACTGTGAACTTGGGCAAGTTACTGAATTTCTCTGATCCTTGTAAAAAAAAAGGGGGGGAAGTTGGGGTCAGAGTAATCTCTTATTTATTTATTATTTATTTATTTATTTATTTAATTAAAAAAAAATTTTTTTTTTGGTCTTTTCGAGACAGGGTCTCCCTGTAGTCCCAGCTGTCCTGGAATTCACTCCGTAGACCAGGCTGGCCTTGAACTCACAAAGATCCGCCTGCCTCTGCCTCCCAAGTGCTAGGATTAAAAGCGTGCGCCACCATGCTCTGCTCAGAGTAATCTTTTTTTTTTTTTTAATTTTTTTTTGGTCCTTTTTAGACAGGGTCTCCCTGTAGCCCCAGCTGTCCTGGAACTAGAGTAATCTTTTAAAGTACATTGCAGCTCATCTAAGAGGTAACTGTATAAGAAATCATATATATATATATAAGAAGTATTGAAGCAATACAAGTTAGAGAGAACAACAACAAAAGAACTGGAAAAAAAACGCTGGAAAGACTCAGAAAAAGATGCAAGACATGTATGGCAGAGTGCAGGGACTCAGGTGGGGAGGAGGGCATGGAAAGTGAAGGAAGGGACTCTTAAATTCGACTGAAAAATGATGTATGATTTATGGGAAAAGTTTAACAACAATAAAAAAAAATCAGGTCTTGGAAGTACACGTGAAAGGGTTCTTTCTGTTGTAGTCTCTGTTATTGCATCTACTGTGTCAGGGCACTATGGTGCTGTGTAACACACATGTGATATCTCATGGAGGACAGGTATTGGTATGCCCTCTGGAAGACACGAAGGAACCATGGCATCCAAAAAAATGCAAAGATCCTGGAATCATACAATATGTGTTGGGAAGCTAAGGAGACAGCTGCTGGTAAGGTGCTTGCTATGTAACATGTGACCTAGGGTTCAACCCTTAGCACCCATATGAAAATCCCGGTGTGGAGGTGTGTACTTATTGCAGCCCTGGGGAGGCCAAGACTTGGGCTTGGTGGCCAGCCAGTTAGCCTACCCTAATCTGTGAGCCCCAAGTCCTAGGGAGAGAGCCTGTCTCAAAAACAGGGTAGACGGTCCTTTGGAACAGTACCGCAAGGTTGACCTCTGGCCTCCACATACATACACGTACTCTCACATCCCCACTCCACACATTCTGTTGAAACCCACCTCTGAAGACATGACCACATACAAACTGCCAGCTCCAGGACTCTTAACCTCAACTTAAATGAAGCATTCAGTGTATTTCAATGATGAGTACGTGAGGCAAATCACAGTTCTTCCACGGTATCTCCACTCATCAAGCATGCTATATTTTTGGATGCCACAGATATTTTTCTATCACAGTAAAATTGTAGTCAATGTCTCAAAATACTTATAGCCCTCATTCACAGGAAATTCTGGAAGCCATTAACACAGTGCCTAAGCTGTCTCATTTGAGACTTTAGTTAAGAAGCACGTGTTATATCACAAATTTGTCATTTTTACTATTTTGACAACTGCATTTTATGAATTGGTTTTCTTTGTAATCCTATATATTTTAGTTTGTGAATTTGAAAACATTATTTTGGGAAGCAGTCCAAACATTTTTACCAGCTTGTCAAAGGGATCCAAAGCATAAAAAAGGCTCAGAGGTCCCACAACCTCCCAGAGAATCCATTTCCTCAGCTGTATGTGGAGAGAATGCACGACATGGGTCTAGTGCAACACAGCAAGTGCTCAGTGAATAGGCACTAACCTCTGAAGACAGTGGAAATGGATGGGATTTTCTGTATGATGCGACTCATCCTTTAAACACACCCATTTCAATAATGTTCCTGGACTGACCTCATTGGTTGGGTGGCCTTGTGTGATGTTTGGTATGACACATCTATGCAGAGATCCTTTCTTTCTAGTTCAGATGTCTATATTTAGAAACTACCTGCACATAGGCCAAAGGCGATGTGTGGGAAGAGCCTACGCTGTGCCTGAGGACAGGATGGCCTTTCAAGGGGAGGCAGCTGACTTGAATGCACTGATCTTGAGCCAATGACCAAGGTCTTGGCCATGGTGGAGGAAATGAGAGCAAGTTATTTAGAAGCTGGGAACATGGGGCCATTCTAAAGCTTGCCTGTGAAAGGGCCTTCAAAGGCAGAGACTCCAGCCTCAGCATAATAAGCCTCAATGTGAGAAAATTAAGTAATGTTTAAGCTTGAGTCCCAAATCAACAGTCTCAGCAATATGAGAGTACTCTGAGAATGGGAATGCACTAGAGCTACAGGGAAAGATTCATGGTCTTCTTAATTAACTTCGAGGTGCCGCACATAAGGGGAAAACGATAAATCAAGTCGATTACTGCCAGCAATCTGAATTTCCAAATGAAATAAGAGAGGTGTAGCGCCTTGAGTCATTTTGTAAATGTGTATGGCGGGGTGGAGGGGGGATCGCCAAGGTCATCTCATGCTATAATTTGCCACTTCATGATTTAATTTTACACTCTGTACAGAGTATACACCATATACTCAGGTGCAAAGCAGCAGGAAACAGAAAAGAGAAATGCACAATGGGACGGACACAGGATGCACACACACACATAAAATGGATGGCTCTTTGTTTATATAAAGACATGTTGACTGAACACCCTCTGTGCAACAGCGTTCTAGGAGCTGAAGGTCTAGTGAGGACAAGGTAGAGGAAATCTCTAACCCTGTGAGGCTCACAAGCTAGAGGGGGCCCAGGGGACTCAAGAGTACACCATCAAATAAGCCATGTGAATTCAGGCAGCAAGAAGGCACTATAATATGACTACACAGAACAAGGGCATAGAGCAGAAAACAGGACTTGGTTTAAATCAGGGAAGACCTGCTGAGCTGAGCAGGGGATGAAGCAGCCTGTGTGAGCTCCAGTCTGAGCATGTCTCAGCAAAGGGATCAGTAAGGACCAGAGTCTTGGAGCAGGTGAGGGCCTGCTGTAATCCAATGGCAGAAGCTGTGGCTTTTGCTGGGCTTGGTGGTAGGAGGTGAGCCTGGAGTGGTGTGAGGCAGCACTGATTACAGAAGCCCTTTTGTAAGTTTTATTTTAACTGTGATAGGAACACACTGGCCAGAGAAGATGACAGCCATCTGAATAAGAGTATACTGAAGCAGAAATACAAGTAAAGAAATACTAGAGGCTAAGAATAAGTCCACATTAGTGGCAAAAGGCACAAAAACATGCCAACAGCCTGGAATCAGTCTGAATATCCAACAATTGATGGTAGAAAGACAAACTATATCTTCACATATCCATACCTTAGAATTTTAGTGCAGAATGCACTAGATCTATCCATTTGACCTGGAAGGAGGTTAAATGGAAAATGAAAGAGAAAGATGCTAGTGTGACATACACACATCTTTCTATCCCAGCCACGGGAGAGGCTCTTCCCTGGAGTTTTGCCTTTGGTGCACACGTAGATGGTTTCCAGCTATAGCAGACTGTACTAGGAAATACAATGTATTGTTTATTTCAGGCTCCCATGTTTATAAAAGCAATGGTCACCACCAAGTGAATCCCTACAGACATGTCTGCAATGGGGGAGAATGCAGGTGAAACTGAACCCCCATAACATTAACATTTCATGGTCAGTGTGATAGCAGATTGGGAGAAAAGCTATATCTTAAATATATTGCATACAATTAAAAATTTATATTTAGTGGTCATAGTGAATTGTATTAATGTGATGATTTTTTAAAAAAGGAACTTGACCAATGACTTAAATAATAAGTAGAGGTTGGGAAACCTTCATAGAATAGGTTGTGTTAATGTCAAATATGAAGGACAGAATAGGGCTAAGAAAGGACCCAAGCTGAGGAGAAATACAGAAGGCTTTTATACATGGGCTGACAGATGGAGCCTTTTGACAGTTTCTGACAGCAACTGGTAAGCAGGGCTGCCATGACCAGCAGTCGGAAGGGATATTAGGGACGCTTGGGCCACTCCAAGACAGGAAGTTGTAGGGAAGGGAAGAGGACACGGGTGTTACAGGTGTAAAGCTTGAGAACTTTAGAAATAGCATAAGGGAAAGACATAGACGATAACTAACTCCATTCTTTCTAGACTAACCAGCAGGCCGATACCACCAAACAGCCTTGCAAATTCAAAAGTGGGCCCTTTCAGAGGGCATGTGACATAGCAGTCTGGTACTGGGTAAGTGCAGACTGCAGGGAATAATCTTGTGTCAGGCAGTTTGGTATCTAGAGATGTGAATCTGGGGAAGCTGGGATGGATGGACTAGGGAATCCTCTTGAGGTGACAGCTCAGGTTGTGGAAGGAGAGGAAGGCAAAATACAAGGAACTCATATAGCCAAATGGCTGAAACAGTAGCGACAGACCTGGGGAGAAGTCAGAGTTCATACGGCAAGGCAAAGAAGTAGAAGCAGCCACAGGACAGAATCAGCTGGTGAGTTGAAGAGAGAAAAGGATTTATTTATCTATATTTTTTTATGAGTCAGGGTCTCATACAGTCAGGCTAGCCAAAAACTTGCATGTTATATAGCTGGGAGAGAAAAGAGTTTCAAAACCACGGTAGCCAGCATCAGTGCAATTAGGACAAAGTCTTAAGAAAGTTACCATAGTTAGCCACAAAAAGAAAACAGAAGTAGGAAAGGAATTCTTGGGAGAGCTTACGAATACATGGCATGACTGAAGGGAGTGAAGGAGAAGGGGTTTGAAGCCACAGAGATGAGAGAAGGCTGTGGTAGGCAGGTTGCAGTGACAGCTCTGAAGAAAGAATGGAAAGGGCAGGATGGAAGATCCAGGGGAACTGGGAAACGAACAAAGAGGGAAGTTAAGGCCAGACAGAAATGGTTTCCACCTTGTCAGCTTGGAAGCCAAGAGCATCTGCTGAGGAGATGGGCATTCCTTTGGGATCCTGAGTATACCGGGGAACACAGAAGCTGAGTTGTGGTAAATGAGCAAGTTTTCAACTGAGAGGAAAGGATTATGGAAGGATCTTGAGGGTCCATCTGAGGCCGGAAAGCCCATGTTTGCAGTGGGCTGACTGACTCTGCTATGTGCTTTTCTGAAGTGTCTCTTGGCAGAGCCAGGGTAGAGGGACATGAGATTTATTGGAGGCTGAGGACTGAAGACAGTGAAGGGCAAGGTCACAGGGACAAGGCTGTTACCCAGTATCCAGCTTGAGTTTGGAGGCATGTCAGGGCGGGGAGGACTGAGGTGCTGGAGTTCTCAAGGTCAGTGCAGCATCAGAAAGGACAATGTACAGCATAGAGAATGGCCCATGGGGAAATCTCATTGCTTGAGATAATAAAAATACAAAAGCTCTTCCATAAAACAAGGTCCAGGGAATGGGTTTCCACACAGGAAGGAAAGTGAGAACAAATCTAAACTGTTTCTAGATGGTTTCAGCGCACTGAATTTTTTTTTTTGGGGGGGGGGAGCATTATAGCTTTGAACTGGGCTCAAGGATGCAGTAAAATTAGAGATACTGATGAGCAAGCGTAAGACTCAAAGTGGTGTGAAGCAAGGTGTGTAGCAGCAACCTGTGTACAGCTCTGACTGCCCCAGGAATAAACCCTGAGCTATGAGGGCTACAGAGGCCGGAATCTAGCATGTGATTCATCCACCCAGCTCTGCCGAGACTCACCTAGCACGTGACTCATCCACCCAGCTCTGTTGAGACTCACCTAGCACGTGACTCATCCACCCAGCTCTGTTGAGACTCACCTAGCACGTGACTCATCCACCCAGCTCTGTTGAGACTCACCTTTTCCCACTGCGTTCTGTGTCAGCAACACAATCAAGTTCTGTTGGAGGAAGCCAAAAATTCAGCTTCCTGGTGTCCATCAAGAATATGTGGTCCTTGCAGAGCACAATGAGCAGGCCAAGTTGGGTGAGAAACGTTACAAGGAAAACTTGGCAGGCAGCCATCTCAGCTTTGTTTCAACCTATGACTATAAAACATGGCCAAGAAAATGGCAGTTTCATGTCTGGCGTTTGGGACCCAACAGCATGCAACATGTTTATGGCATGTATTAGGTCACAAACTTCAGTCTGGGACAGGCGCACACAGCAGAACTTCAGGGCTGGTAGACAAAGGAGGGAAGTGGAGGAAAATACGCTTCGTACTGTAATAAATACAACTGCTCTTAGAAGACCATAAACAGGTGGTTTCATAAAAAAAATCTGTGCTCCTAGATTTTAAAAATCAAATGCTTCAGGCTTGTTTGTGTAAAATAAATAGAAGGCCAGTGCGAACTCTGCTAATTACAGTGGTTTTATGAGGCTGTGACTGACTATAATCTGGCAAAAATGAGTCCAACTGAAACAGCAAGAGGGAGTGCTGGGAGGATTAGGTGAGGTTTGGAGTGAGAAGAAAAGTGGCAAAGAGGAAGAAAGCTTGCATTAAATAGTCACATTCTGGTAGGAGAAATTAAAAAAAAAAATACAGAATCCAGTCTGATTTTATTTTTATTCAAAACAAGCTCTTATTCAGTATATTTTTACTCTGAATCCTTGAACATCAGCATAATGTCTGTTTCAAGTTGTCATTTAATAAATCCTGTATTAGACCATCTCTGGGAGGGTTTCTATTGATGGCTTTATTTTCCCTGTCTAAGGGAAAATTTTCCTGCTTCACATTTAGTAATTTTTTATTGGACACCAGACCCTGTAGTATTGAATTTATTACTATAAAGACTGCTGGGTTTTGTTTTAGCAGACAGTTGAATGTCAGGCTGATCATACTGAATTTGTGTAGCTCTAGATTTGTATTAGGCCAAGTCTCTAGAAACCTCAAAGCTGTCTCAAGGTTCTCTAGCTTATCAGGACTCACTTCCAAATTCCACCTCCTTTAAGAGTGTTATCGGGTCTCGGCTTCAGGTATGGTTGCTGTGGCTTTAGAGCAAGTTGTAGCCTAGAACAAAGTCCTTATTTCAGTTCTTACAGAAGTTTCTTACCATTCTTAGAATCATTCACTCAATTATTACTGATAAGAAAATTTTTTCATTCCTTCAATAAAAGTTAATGAGCATCATAGAGGGGCTGATGTTGTTCTGGAGGCTGAGAAACGAAAATGTCCCAGTTCTCATGAAGCTTACTTCACTGTGGAAACTGTTCTGGTCCCCCTCCAAAGCAACAATTATTGGTTTGTTAGAGAAAAAGGTCTTTCACTTACATAGCACCTACGATGCCACAGGCACTAACTTAAATGACTTACACCCATGGATGATCTTAAGGAAGGAATTCTTAAGAGACGAGGAAGCAGAGGCAGAGATGTGCCACCTCTGTCACACAGCTCATGAACAGCAGATAGACTCTAACCTAAATAGTATGACTCTGATCCATGACAGAGAGAATGAGAGAGAGAGAGAGAGAGAGAGAGAGAGAGAGAGAGAGAGGAAGGGGGAAGAAAGACATCAGAAGCCTGGGGGAAAGACTGCTACTTCCTGAGCATAAAAATTCGAAGGTGATTAAATAAGCACATTTGGGCACAATTTTGTCTTCCTTTTCTCTGGGTGAGGTAAGGAAAAAAGGCAGCATCTGCATTTTGAATTAGAATAGAAGTCCATTCTGCATAAAAGGCCTTATAGTTCCTTGGGGAAGCTGAGAAGGGTGGTGGAAATGATTGTATCCTAGCAACCCCCAAATGATGCCTTCAGAACACTAGTCCCATTGGGTGCTTCAAGAAAAAGTAACCAAGGATCACAGGAGAATTATATTACTCCTTAGGGATTTAAAATGGATACCAAGCATAGATGAGGAGGTTATGATGTACCCTATGGTAGAGAAATTTTATTATCTTTTAACTGAGATAAGGTATAATTTGCAGCCATCTGGTTTTTAACTGCAATCCTCCTGCCTCAGTTTCCCAAATTGCTGGGATCAGAGGTGTGCGTCATCCTACTCAGCTGAAAAATCTATTTCACTTAACTCAGGATCCCCCAGCCTTAAAGACCATAATATCCTCTTGTAAATATTCAGTTATGTGGGGTCGGGATGGAGGAGGACTCTTGAATACCTCTTGGAATTAATGTTCTACGAAATACATTGTAATTTAAGTTTCAGAGAAAATATTAAGCCAAGTTAAAATCATTCTTAGAGGTCAAACCTACAACTCACTATGACAAGCAGTGAAGGGGAGTCCTACAAAGAGAATCAGAGTTGTAATATAGTTAGAATGTATTAAATTTTCATTTAGCAGTAAACGATAAAAACTGAGTATAGGAAAGGACCAATTCGAGATCAGGCATGCTGTCTTTGCATCTTATACTAAATACTACATTTATTGTAAAATTAAACTGATTTGGAAGTTCCAATTTGTGTTATCTTAATAAAAACATTCTGTAGAGAATACAGGATACTGTTGTCAAGCTGAGTCCTCTCCCTTTCCCTGGCCTTCAAGTTCTTTGCAATATGGCCAGGTTTGCAGCTCTCGGTTGCTGGACTCTCTCTTCTTTTCACTGGCTTTTATTTACCCCTATAAGCAAATAGCCAATGTGCTGCCCTGGGCTGAGTACTATGCCCAGAACCCAGGACCATCCACACAAAGGAATCTTGCATGAAGAATTGATAACCTGGCAACTTTTCAGACACAGTCCTTTTCTTCACAGAAAGGTCATGAGTGAGCGTACTTGTCTGCTACAGAGATGTCTGTTTCTCTGCCAGCTAGACTAGATCTGTAAATTCTTTACTGTCTTAGGCCTCTAAATATTACAGTGTCTAGTTCAAGACCCATCTTCTTCAGGTATAACTTCCAGTTTATAGTAAATACAGAAGGCAGAGGAACCTGGGTGGCAACTGGAAGAAACAACCAGAAGGAAATCTAGAGGGGGGGAACATTTGATGAACAACTGGCCTAGCTCTTCAACAAGTCATTTCCAGTGTAAGGGACTGTTACAGGTTGAAGGAGGCATGGAAGACAAAATATCCATGTCTGATGTGACTCTCTGGATGCATGCTGGCCTAAACAAGTTAGTTCTAAAGAATATATGTAGGCTGGGGGAGTAGCTCAATGGCTAAAGCTCTTACTACACAAGCATGAGAATTGGAATTTGGATCTGCAGAGTCATGTTGATGCTGGGTAGGTATGGTGATCTACTTGTAGCTCTAGTGTAGACAGAAGCTCCCTGGAGCAAGCTGGCTAGGCATATTGGTAAGCTCTGGGTTCAACTGAGAGACCCTGCCTCATAGAATAAGGGGGAGAGCAAGCCAAGAGACCTCCCAGTGTCAATCCTGGGTCTCCACCTACACACATGAAGAAGTATATACATATGCATGCACACAATAAACACATGCATACACCACACATACACACATGTAAAAAGAATATGTTTAAAGTAGAAAGACTTGTTATTATAAGAATTTATATAAGCCGGTTGTGATGGCTCATGCCTTTAATCCTAGCACTTGGGAGGCAGAGGCAGGCGGATCTCTGTGAGTTCAAGGCCAGCCTGGTCTGCAGAGTGAGTTCCAGGACAGTCAGAGCTACAGGGAGACCCTGTCTCATAAAGACAAAAAAAAAAAATTTATATAAACATATACACATGCCTGTTACATATTTTACCCAGTCATAGCAGACACACTATTAAAAAATCCTAAGGGCTATTTCACTAATAATTGTTTGGCATAGATAAACACAATGATTCAGGGTCAAAGAGTTCTATTTAACTCAACAATTAATCTATATGGCTAGCCATCTTATCTCCCAATATCAGTAGGCTAACATATTACAATTACATGGATATATATATATATATAGCTAAAGGTTCTTAAACTCCCTTGTTAAATACTGGAATCAGCATAGGCTCTGTGGAAAACTTAGATAAGTATATAGACATCATTATTTGTATCGGATGTAATTTTGAAGGAATTCTAACTTAATATGTCAAAAACATGGGTAATGAAAGACTATAGATATCCTGTACCAGTTCTTGGAAAAACTGATGACTAGGAAATCCAAGAAAGACATGCAAAGCATTTTTGGAAAAAAAAAAAACCACATCATTGTAAATACTTGAAGCTGAGCACAAGTGACTAACTCATAGCTCTAGTCCGGAATTAAATAAATTTCCTAAAATGACACCCAAATGAGAACAGTATAGATAATTCATCCTCAGATTTCCTTTCTGTTCATGAACCACACTCTGGTACTTGGAGACTAGAAACACTCTTTGCTTTATGGGAAGGGGACAGCCAATCCCCTGAATTATGAGCAGAGAGTTTCCTATTCTCATTAAAAGCTAGTTTTGCTTTTACTTTGTCCATTTTGCTTTGAGAGTATATGTTTTCTTAACCCAAGGTGACTTCAAGCTCTCTCCTCAAAATTACTGTCTCTTTAATTATCTGAGTTGGCTGAAACACTGTCTTCTTTTAGACCTGATCTATCAAGTACAAAGCAGTTCCCTAAAATTGAGTTCACAGATTCAGTGTAAGTAGAAACTCATGTTATTTGATGCAGCTGCTGACAATGCTTCTACTAAAAGATGAGCTGCTATGAAATAACTCTGGAATTAAATTATTTCAATTTGTAAGATCTCAATATACTGATATTCCAACCATGTTTTGAATTCATAAAGCAACTCTTCACCCCAGGATTTAAAAGCTTCAGTCAAATATAAATCCACTAACCTCTCACACTGCTCTAATGAAGTCCAAAGAACATATTCTAAGTCTGCATACAAAATACTTCCAGAATGAGTTTCTGTCAGTCATGTTTTTGGCTGTATGCAGAGGATTATAATTCCATGTCCCTTAATAGAGAATACTCCACATACAAGTTGCTTTAAAATTATACGAACACTTTAAAACTGAAAACACTTTCTTTTGCTAAAAAGATACATCTAAAAACCAGTTAGTGGCAAATGTAACTTCTGCATCTCTGTAAATGGCTTACCTGTTGATGTAACTGAGGGCAACATAGGTTGGCTGCTGTAATTCTTGTTTTTCTAAAACACGCGGATCTGTATCTGCAATAAAAACACAATTGTGATTTTTAGGTTTTTGCATTAAAATATAAGAGGCTATCTAACAAGCTAGTGGAACTAAATGAGACAAAGATTAATCTAGAAGACTTCTTTTAATAGAAAACTCAGCCAGCAAAGCACAATCATTTGCTCCTTCATTCATAAACAACAAGATATTGCATTACTTTTCAAGGGAATTCCAAACATCAACGCTGATGAAACGCCCATCTGTCACACAAACTTGCACAATCCCCTCATAAATATTGGTTTTCACTGCTTCCAGCTACAGTGTTGTCATGGTTTTTGGTGGTTAACCGGCCTAAGAAAGAAAGTCTCTGTTAATTATGCTCACTTCAATGCTGGAACAAATTAGTTTCCATTGGAAAGATCCATCAATTTGAAACTCTACTGAGGATTGTTCTTGTTCACTGAACACTTCTCTGAGTCTGGATTCATATTCTGGAGGGCAGCTCTTCTTCTTGAATGTATAATGAGTTGATTACAGCTTTTCTAGACTCTCAATCAGAAATTCTCTTAGTGGTTCGAGTCAACAAACAACAGCACATTTACAAGAGAGGCTTCCTTTGGAAGATGCGGAGTGCACGCTGCTGTGTTGCTCCACAGTGGTGCATCTTTCTGAGACACATGGAGTGGCACACCTCAGCAGTGCTCCCTGGTAGTGCTGTATTCCTACAACCAACAACATTCTTAAAGCTTCACTGGTGGAAAAACTATTGGCTAGCTATATAAAAAACAACAATTATGTAACAACATACAGAGGAGAAAGTCGTTACACATTTTCTTCGAAGAAAGGTTAAGACATTTCACACAGATTTGTTTTAATTAAAGCCTCACCTAAACTATCACATTATTAAAAGTCTTCCAGCTGCACTTGGCAGTAACACCTCCTTTGATGTCATGACAGATGTTGTTTCAAGCACCTTTGTACAGCAAGTGTTTACTGCATGTGGTAGATGTGACATGCACACACTAACTCCAATGTGCATTAGCAGGTGATGAGGGAAGGGAGTGGACACAGCGGCAGAGAACATGAATGGCAAACATGATCACAGAGACATTGTTTTTGACCCTCGGCCTATACACCTGGGCAGCAGAGCTGTTTCTGCTCTGTGTTCAGGAAACTCAGTTCACTCTATGGTTTTTCCTATGCCAAGAACTCCAGAGAACACTATTCAGAAATCCTCTTTCCTTGGTCTCCTCCGCCACCGCAAGTCTCTGAAAAGTGGATTCTGCAATAAGAGACAATGAGTCTCTGAAAAGCTCCATCAGGCCCAGTCTCAAGGTTTTGGCAGCCCAAAGAATAGTTCAGCAACCCACATTTCCGCTCCCTCCTAGCCCAGCTACATGCACTGCTGAGGCTACATGCTACTGAGGCTGCAGCTTCATCACTGGCTTAGAGATACACGAAGTGGCTCCCTGGATACAAGGAAACCATTCTTCAAGGGGACATGGTTTTCAAACGCTTACCTAAGTCTGCCGCAATGACAGCATGTCTCTGGACTTCTGTGAAGTCTACAGGGGAGTTCACAGAACCGCTTCAGGGAGACAGGTCTAGTTTACAGGAACTTCCCATTGGCATGCTGGGCAGGCCACAGGTGCAAAGGTAACTGACATCCAAGCCTGCAAGGCCTTTCAAGGTCCTTAACAAAGTAACAGATGAGACTAGACATAGAAACCATGAAAATGACAAAGGAAGAAGACCAACTAGAACAAAGTGATGACAGGTGATGCCTCTGGAAAAATTCTTAAGACTTAAAAAAAGTGGCAGGATACAAAATTAACTTACAAAAATCAGTAGCCTTTCTTTACATCAACAATAAGCAACTGAAGAAGGAATAAAAGGAGACCTTCCCCTTCACAATAGCATCAAAAACAATAAAATACCTGGGAACAAACCTAACCAAAGACACCAAAGATCTCTACAACAAAAATTTTAAACCCCTGAAGAAGGAGATTGAGGAGACATCAGAAGATGGAAAGATCTCCCATGCTCATGGATTGGAAAAATTAATATAGTAAAAATGTACACTCTACCCAAATTAGTATACAGATTCATTGCAATCCCAACTAAAATCCCCATGAGTTTCTTCACAGACTTGGAAAAAAAATCCTTAAATTCATATGGAAAAACAAAAGACCCCAAATAGCCAAAGCAACCCTGAGTGAAAAAAGCAATACAGGGGGATCACTATACCAGACTTCAAACTATACTACAGGGCTATAGTCATAAAACAACCTAGTACTCGCACAAAAACAGACCTGTAGACCAATGGAACAAAATTGAAGATCTAAATTTGAGCACACATAATTTCAGCCACCTCATATTTGACAAAGGGCCCAAGAAGACCCAATGGAGGAAAGATAGCATCTTCAGCAAATGGTATTGGAAAAACTGGATCACCACTTGCAGAAGAATAAAACTAAACTACTACCTCTGGCCCTGTACAAAAATCAACTCCAAATGGATCAAAGACCTCAACATGAAACCCAAAACTCTGAAGGTAATAGAAGAAAATGGTGGTAGCAACCTATAAGACATAAACGTAGGAGACTTCCTAAATCAGACAGCAGCTGCACAGGAAGTGAAGTTGACAACTGACAAGTGGGCCTCATTAAACTCAAAAGCTTCTGTACTGGAAAAGAAATAATCAGTGAAGTGAAGAGAGAACTCACAGAGTGGGAGGAAACCTTCACCAGTGATACATCTGACAGAGCATTAACTTCCAGAATATATAAACTACTCAAAAAACAAAGAAGAAATCAAATGACTCACTCAAAAGATAGAGTAAAAGCTGAGCAGAGACTTCACAAATGAGAAAATAAAGTTGGCTGAGAAACATCTTTAACATGTTCATCATCGGGGCTGGAGAGATGACCTAGCGGTTAAGAGCGCTGAGTGCTCTTGCAGAGGACCCGGGTTTGATCCCCAGCACCCACATGGCGGCTGAGAACCGTCTTTAACTCCAGTTCCAGGGGAATCCGACACCCTCTTCTGACCTCTGCAGCACTGCATGACATGGGTGCACAAACCTACATGCAGACAGTGCATTCGTACACATAAAAAATAAATAAAATTAAAAAATTAAAATGTTCATCATCACTAATAATTAAGGAAATACAAATTAAAACCACTTTAAGATATCATCTTACTCTGATAAAACTGGCTAGGATCAGGAAAACAAATGATACCAAATGCTGGAGAGGTTGTGGGGAAAGGGGAACACTTATCCACTGCTGGTGGGAATGTAAACTCATACAGCCACTATGGAAAGCAGTATGGAGAACCCTGAAAAGACTCAAAATGAGCCTACCACCTGACCCAGCCATACCACTCCTGGGTATATACCCATAAGACTCATCCTATCGCAGAGATACATGCACAGCCATGTTCACTGCAGCTCTCTTCATAACAGTTAAGAGCTGGAACCAACCCAAGCACCCCTCAACCAATGAGTGGAAAGAGAAAATGTGGTACATTTACACAATGGAGTTCTATGCAGCTGTAAAGAAAGATGGCATCATGAAGTTTGCATGTAAATGGATGGAAATAGAAGATATTATGCTAAGTGAAGTAACACAGTCCCAGAAAAGCAAACAATGGATGGTATCCCTCATTTGTGGATGCTAGAACCAAGCACCGAGTTGTAAGGCAAACTGAGCAACATCAATGTTATATACCCCTTTCCCTGAAAGCAACTGTGCTGTGCTCTTATAATGTAAATCCCTTAAGAGGCTCTAGAATTAACCCACCACTTATTTTGAGACTTTGTAATCTTGGTATTTGGGTGGAGGATATGTAGGCATATTATAGAGTAATATAAATTTAAAAAGGAAAAATGTGAATCCTGAAATATGAAAATATGATATGCAGTTTGTGTACAGATGCTATAATTTTAGTATAGGTATGACATATATATTATATATAATATATATATTTATTATATATATATATGCATGCATATGTTGAAGCAGTACAGATTGGAAGAACAACAACAGCAGAGGAACCAGGCCAGGGAACCGACTGAAACAGTAAAGTTCCCCCAAGAACAATAATCCTCTGCTTTGAAAAACTGTGAAAAGAATCAGAAAATGATACAGGGCCAGAATGACAGGGTGTATGAACTCAGGTGGGGTGGGGGGTATGGAAGGGGAGATGAGTCAAGATTGGACTGAGAAACGATGTATGAAATGCACAAAACTTCAATAAAAATGTAAAAAAATTCTGTTAGGGTTTAGGAACTGATGGAGGGCTGTACTTTTGAGGCAGTGCCTAAGATGGTCAATGCCATTCTGTCAGAGGTACGCTGTTAATGAAAGGTTACTTTGAAAGAAAAGGGCTCCACTGGGAGTCAAAAAGCTGTGTATCAAAGGGGTCGAGAGTTAGGAAGCCAGGAAACTTGTTTTTCAGATAGGGCCTCCCTGTAGTCCCAGCTGGCCTCAACCTCACAGAAATTACCTACCCCTGCCTCCAGAGTGCTGGGATTCAAGGCATGTGCCACCAGAGTTGGCCTAGTAAACCTTTTTAAATCATCTTTCATTTTTGTCTTTGTTCTTGCAAAGGGCCCCCAATCTAACAGATTTCCTATAAACCATCTTCCTAACTGTTGCTCTGTTCTCAAACTGTATTTCTAAAATATTGTCAATGTTATTTTCCTATGTATCCTGAGTTTAATTGTTCTCTTTTCTTAATGTGTGCATATATACTTATATTATTAATGCATGCATATATACTTATATTATTCTGTTCTATTTCAAGTTTGTGATAGTTTGGATCTTGAAGGTTCCACAAAGTCCTGGGTGTTAAATGCTTGGTTAAAAGGTGGTAAGGTCTCTAGCTGGGCGTGGTGGCGCACGCCTTTAATCCTAGCACTTGGGGGGCTGGAGAGATGGCCTAGCGGTTAAGAGTGCCGACTGCTCTCACAGAGGACCCGGGTTTGATCCCCAGCACCCACATGGCGGCTGAAAACCATCTTTGACTCCAGTTCCAGGGGAATCTGACACTCTCTTCTGACCTCTGGGACATTGCACAACATGATGCACAAAGCTACATGCAGACAGTACATTTATACACATATGAGAATAAATTTAAAAAAATTTAAAAAAAAATCCTCCACTTGGGAGGCAGAGGCAGGTGGAGCTTTATGAGTTCAAGGCCAGCCTGGTCTACAGAGAGAATTCCGGACAGTTGTGGCTACAGAGGGAGACCTGTCTCGTCGAAAAGACCAAAAAAAAAAAAAAAAAAAAAGGTGGTAAGTCTCTAGGAGATGGGCCTAATGGAGGAAGCCCAGTCTGTGGGGGTATACCTTTGAAGGGAATATTGAGCCTCTGCCTCCACCCCAGCTTTCTACACACTGTGAGGTGAGTTGTTTCCTCTACCTGTCCCAGTTCTGATTTTCTGCTATACCACAGACCCAGAAGCTGTAGCCCATCAGCCATGTACTGAAACCTCTGAAGCCTAGAGCCATGGCACATTTTTCTTCCTAACAAGTTGAGCATCTCAACTGTTTTGTCATAGTAATGGAAATCAGAGTAACACAGGGGAGTTCAAATATCTCTTTGGAGTAGGGAAATAAAGAATCTTCTTTCAAATCCTGTAATTCTCTGATGCTTAACTGAATGGCATTATCCTTGACATCTATACAAATTGTCTAGTAGTCTTGTTTCATCATAGTCTACAGCCTATTATTGGCTTAGGTTTACATATCCTCAAGTTATAAGAGAGTTATAAGAGAGACAGACTCTCTGGAAGCTTCTAAATGTCACTTTCTCCAGAATAAAAAGAATACTGCATTGCCAGGCATGGTGGTGCATGCCTTTAATCCTAGCACTCAGGAGGCAGAGGCAGGCGGATTTTGTGAGTTCAAGGCCAGCCTGGTCTACAGAGTGAGTTCCAGGACAGCTGGGGCTACAGGGAGACCCTGTCTGGAAAAGACAAAAACAAACAAACAAACAAACAAACAAAAAAAAAAACTGCAAATTCCTTAGGTAGAAAATGCTTCTTTTTTTTTTCTAGAATATAGACTCTGGTAACCAACAAGACATCAGAACTTCTAGAAAGAAATCATCCAGGCCTCAACCCTCTTTTCAGATTAAACTACTCAAGGTAACCTCAGTTAGAATATCCACCAAAGGTTCGAGTTCTCAAAAATGAAATGAGGCACTTGGTGGTATCCACAAATCAGGAGAGGCCAGAACAGAGATACTGGAGAAACCACATCAGCTTCTGGTCCCAAACAATCATTGGTTCTATCACTCGCTTCCTGGCTGGTATGATGATCATGACTCACTGTTTTATAGATTTAATTATGCTGCCAAGCCCTTCATATTCAGTAAAAGTATAACAGCTTCTTCATTCTCTCCCTTTCTGTGACAGCAACATAACCATCTGATGCTAAACACACTCCACAAGAGCAGGCTCCAGAGACAGATTGGACTTTTTGTTGTGGGAAACTTCCCAGGCCTACAAGGTGATCTTCTCCTCCAGAGTACTAAGGCAGAACTACAGCACTAGAGAGTCCCGCTATCCAGTAGACAGTGCTGAATGCAATAAAAATCTTCCATATTCCATGTGCCATGTCATTCAGAAATGTTTTTGCACAAGATAAGTCACTACGATAAGGAATCTAATAAGAAATGAAGGGGCCCAGCACGCCATCCCTTCAGCCGGCTCTCCGGGTTATTTGTTCATAGTGCCAATAAAACGTGGAACTGGAATGTTGGCTGCAGCTGCTCAGAGATGTAATCCACTTCAAAGCAGTCTGTGGATAGAAACACTTGAATTTTTCTCAGCCACAAGATGCTCTTTAAGCAAGCAATTTGGCAATTTGCACAATGGCCGCTATACAGCGACATATAACAGCTCTCTGCCACTGTCATATCACTAAGAAATGACAGGGAGAGAAACTTGAGCTTTTCCAGTGGGGCAGGGCAGAGCCAGAAAAGAGCATGGACAGAGAGTGACAGTCTGTGCCTCGGGTCAGCTCTGCCTGCTTTCTCCCTCGCATGCTAAGAGGCTAAAAGAATTCAAGTATTAAAACATACTTGAAACTACTCCAGCAATGAAAAGGTTGATAGCTTAGTTCCAAGTTTCCACAACAGCAACCTGTAAAGTAGCTGCCAATAGATGTCCTCTGTCATTAGCATCTCGGGATAAAATTTTGCTCTCTGATGAGGCTGCAGCCAGTTGGCACCAGACCCATGTACAAAACAGAAGCTTTTCTGAGTTGTTATCTTAGCAGCTCAAGGTTTCACTGACTGAGTTGAATTGCAAAGGCTTTGTTGTCACAAGTGGCTCCAATTGCTTCTCAAGCAATAGCAGTTAATAAACTAGGATAAAATAAAAATGTAAATAAATGCTGAAATTAAAAAAAGTAAGGTGACAGCAGAGACTAGGAAAGTAGCATTCAAAAGACATGGGGAACATTACGTGTCTGACAAGAGGCAGCACCACAGCCCTCTTGCTCAATCCCTAGGCCCCGTTCAGCCTCTGTGAAATTTCCGGCATTGGAAACCAATGGAAATCAAATTCGTGACTGTTTTATTTGTTTGAGGGCAGATTCTTGTGTTTTGTTGGTTTTTTTTTTTTTTTCTTTTTTTTTTTTTTTTTTTTTTTTTTTTTTTTTTTTTTTTTTTTTTTTTTTTTTTTTTTTTTTTTTTTTGTTTTACACTTTTTTTGGTATTTTTGAGACAGGGTCTCCCTTTTAGTACCAGGTGTCCTGGAACTCGCTCTGTAGACCAGGCCGGCCTTGAACCCACAGAGATCCACCTATCTCTGCCTCCCGAGTGCTGGGATTAAAGGCGTGCGCCACCACACCCAGCGAGGGCAGATTCTTATGTAGTCCAGGGTGGCTTCAAACTTGCAATGTATCTGTGGATGACCTTGAACTTCTGACTGTCCCACCTCTCTGCCTCCTGAGTGCTGGGATTACAGGTGTGCACTACCATACATGCTTTTGGGGGGTATTTAAAAATTATTTTTATTTTATGTGTATAAGTATATTGCCTGCATGTGTGTAAAAGCACCCATGTCATGCAATGCCTACAGAGGTCAGAAGAGGGCACTGGATCCCCCCTGGATCTGGGTTACAGATGGTTAGTCACCATGTGGGTGCTGGGAACTGAACCAGGTCCTCTGTAGGTGCAGCCAGTGCTCTTAACAATCTAGCCATTTCTCTAGCCCCTTTTGTGGTATTTTTAATAATCTTTCGAGGTGCCATCTTTAAGCCTATGTGATACACTGTAAATGTTATTTGGTGGGTCAATCAAGCCTAAATAATGAACTCAGAGGGTTTGGCAGTGACTTAGCTGGTGTACCTTGCCGGGACTTTAAGAAAGTCAGAAACCAGCTGGGCTGCCTCTCAACCCACACTAAGGAGGCCTCTCTGGGCAATGAGCTGTCTACTGGTTGGAAGGCCACATTAAGGGAAAGATGTGCCATCAGCTCCCAGAGGGACTTCTTCTTCTTTGATGGCTTCCAAATACCACTTGCCAGCTAAGTGTATTGCACCCATGGGGGGCCTGAAAGGATGTGGGTGGGAAGGCTGAGGGCTCCAACATTAGATGACTCCAGAGAGACAACTGCCCACCCAGCTAGATGAGTAGATCTGGGCTGGAACCCTCACTTTTCTTTGCAATCACTGGGTGATTTTTAATACCAATTAATGGATAAAGTCTGCCTTCATCCTTTAGCTACTAAAGTTGCTCAGCATGCTCTCCCTCAGCATCCTGGGTGGGTGTCTCACCCTCCTCTTATTCCCAGGACCCCTAATTCCACATGGGTTAATGTCTGAGAGTACACGTTCACCCTTCCACACTCTTCAGAGGGGAGGTTATCTCAGCTTTCCCTGCCATGCAGCACTTTGCTCTCCAGTGTCTACTATGATGAAATGAAAAGCAGCAGCTGAGCAGATAGCTGACTAATTCCATGATGAGAACATTGAGGACTTAGGGTTAAACGTGGTAAATTCATCAAGCACATTGAAGGCCCCATGAAAAATGGGGAGGGGAGGAATTAAAAAAAAAGTACAGGGTTTCAGAGAAGAGAGAGAGAAAACTTATTTCAATAGTGTTTTTGGATACAGAAACCAATATGAGGACAGAAAGAGGCTTGGATGAAGTTACAACCTCTAGCCTTCACTGGGGGGGGGGCATGAAAGCCAGATGCTGAGCCATGCAGGAGCCTGAGAGACCCCTGGACTCAAAGATGCCAGCTACAGTGTGGGAAAGCTCAGGGCTACAAACAGAGGGCTGTTTAAAAGGTTATCAGCAGAGATTGAAGCAGGACACTAAGTGCAACGGAGGGAGGAACAGGGTGGGGGGACGAGATAGGATTAGGATCAGTGTTGCCGAACACTGGCAGCCAGTCAGACCCTTCTCCGAGTCCATAAAGTGGGTGCAGAGAAAAGACGGCCCAGATACTGACATCTCATGATTCCCTAATTTAATGAACTTGCTTCAGTTAAGACCATGGCCGAAAGCTCCATCTGTGCCGCCACCCAGAGGAGCCTATCAGCTTTTCATTGCCACAGTCCTAAAGATAAGCCAGAACAGGAAAGGAATGATGTCTAAGCTTTGTAGGAAAGGTCTTACACATGAATGAGACACAGCAAAACAAACAAATGGATGAGAGGAAGCGAGGGAAGGAAGGAAGGAAGGAAGGAAGGAAGGAAGGAAGGAAGGAAGGAAGGAAGGAAGGAAGGAAGGAAGGAAGGGGACAGGCAGGCAGGAATAGAAGAGCTAACAAATGGAGGCCTGGAAAGGTCCGGAACAGGATTTCTTGAGTGAACCTGATACCATCAGGGCCAGGACCAGAAGCTCTGGTTCTGAGCCCTACTGAGATAGTGTTCTGACCATAAAAAAAAAAAAAAAATCAGTTCATTACTTGCGTCCAGTTGTTAATACCACACTCCATACAATACAGCTTTTTTTACAAGCCCAGCATATTTTTAACACTAAATTCAAATGATCCAACACTTTATGAAGACTGACTTTTAATTCACTGTTATTTTACTTCAGATGCTGAGGTAAATATTTCTTGTTGGCCCTTAAAGCCTTATGAATGTGTGTAACCAGCCTCTGAATGGATCATCTTTGCCTTAGTTTACAGATGCACCATTTGAAGTTTTTCCCAGGCTTACTTTCCATTCCAGGGAAGTTAGCACAAATTACACTTGGACTCTTGTCTTTCCAAATTCAACGTGAAATCCAGATGCAGCCCAGTGTTGCTGTAAACTTTATGAGCTAAATATCTAAGAGTGAGGGATGCCATGCAACATAATCTACTAAAAAAGTATTTGTGTTCACATTTGCAGGCCAGGTTTTTCTGCCAAAAGTGAATAAATAAACATAATGTAACCAAGAACTCTTGGACAATTCTCAGGAGGCTGATATTCATGAGCTGCAGCTGCCCTGCTCCCTACTGCCAGCATGGCCGAAGGGTTAAAGCTCTGCTTTCTGCTTTCTAACTCTTTACCAACCCATCAAAGTCCCATGGTCATCCCACTAAAATAGCTACTTAGGGAACGTGGTCTTAGAAGTCACAAGTCTAAGGCAAAGGCTCTGTGGATAATCAGTGCCCACTGATAACTCTATCCAGGATAAGAAGTAAAACAAAAGGCACAAAAATAAGCATCTGTAGCTGGGCGTGGTGGCACACGCCTTTAATCCTAGCACTTGGGAGACAGAAGCAGGCGGATCTTTGTGAATTCAAGGCCAGCCTGGTCTACAGAGTGAGTTCCAGGACAGCTGGGGCTACAGGGAGACCCTGTCTCAAAAAGGCTGAAAAAAAAAAAAAGCATCTGCAGTACAAAATGAAGCAGAATACAGGAGAGGCAGGCAGATATGACTGACAGTTCTACTGGTGAATGGGGACTAAAGCAGGTTTCGAAGGGAGCTAGCATAGGGAACTGTTCATAGGTTAGGACAAGAAGCTATGTGTGGCAGTGAGTTCCAGGCACGTGGCACAGAGGCTAAGTTTGTGGACACTATAGAAAAAAGGTCAGTGTGGATCAGCCAATGCTCATGAATTATAGGATTTTCATAGAGATCCTTCTAGAAGAGAGGGGGGTGGTTCTGAACTGTGGGAAATCCCTTGTCAAGGCTATGTCTTGAGCCACTGAAGGGAGGGCACTAGTGGTCTCTAGACAGTGAAGGCCAGTGATCCTGCTAGATATCCTACAATGCACGTAACAGGAGAACTCCACAAGAACAAAAAGCCATGTGGCCTCAAATGTCAGTAGTGCTGTGGCCAAGAAACCATGCCAGAGGCCAAGGTGATGGCTACTAGAAATGGAGCTACTGCCTATAAATAATTTGTTTCTTCTTGTGGTCTAAATCAAGAAGCTAGAAGGCTAGTTACGGGCAACAAAGCACAGTGGCATGAAGGTAGTAACTCTTAAGAGTTCTGCTTTCTTCTAACAAATTCCAAGCCAGTAGCTCATAACTAAGCAAAGAAGACAAATACAATTCCCAGTTAACAATAATCCAAGGGCCAGAGAGATAATTCAGTTGGTAAAGTGTTTGCTTTGTAAGCATGAAGACCTCAGTTCAATCCTCATAACCCACATTAAAAATGCCAGGCATGCTGGCATTAGTCATAATCCTAGGGCTGAGGAAGCAGGGACAGGAAGAATCCTAGGGCTTACTGGTCAGCCACATCCTGTCTACTGGGTGAGGGAAGCTCTAGGATAAGAAGAGGCTCTGTCTCAGGGGAGGTGGATGGGTGCCTACGGAATGACTTCTGAGGTTGACCTCTGGCCTCCACAGGCATGCCACCCACTCATACATAAATATCACACATACATACACACACATATACACATACACACACACACACCCCCTAATAATCCAAAACAAGCTATGATATATGTCTTGACTGCTCTGGAAACAAGATATTCTTTGTGAAGAAAAAATTAATTTAAATATTCATAACTAAATCTAGGGTCAGACAAAGTAAGGGAACAGTGAATCTGAACGGATAACAGCTTGAGCAAGTGAGCAGAAAGAGCTGGGGCTGGCAAGAAGTTCAAGCTGGCTTCTCTGTAGGGGCATGCAATGCAGCACCAGCTTCCTCATGGAAAGAATGAACAGCTCTCTGAGAGCCCAGCCTTCGTTTCATAGGCAATGCAGAGCTGGGGGTGTAAACAGACAGATGGTCCAGGTTTTAGAAAACAGTGGATAGTGGTGGGGAGAGTAGGAAGAAGTGAATACGAATACAAAGCTCAGTGAAGGGAGAAATGGAAAGGAAACACAGGCTTTCCTTACGTTATGGATTTGAGAGTCTCATTACCAACAATAAAAGAACCCAAAACTGTGCAAAGCATTCAACGAAGTGAGGTCTGCTTCTCACGGGTGGAAGATTCTGTGCAGAAGCAAGAAGTGGGAGCTTCAAAGAATGGAGAGATAAAGGACTCCGGCTGCAGATAGGAACGGAAGTGCTGAAGGACCCCAGCACGGCACCACACATTCCAGCAGGACCCCAGCACCACACATTCCAGCAGACAGCCCTCAAAACAAAGTGATTCACCGTAAAAATCCAGCTATGCTGATTAAAGATGTTATCATGTAACTTAGCCAGCAGTCAGCCCAGCAGGGATAAGAAAAGGCCAGTACATGTGAAACCAAGTGACTGGGGCATTTCACAAGGGAGGATAAAAAGGTGGGGGTGCTGATGAGTCAAGCTGGGCTCCCAATTCAGCTTTCAGTGGATCTGGGATGTGAATCACCAAAGCTTACCATGGGAATCACCCTCTTGCTGGAAATGTTGGTCTCCCTTCTTGATGTTCCTTAGGATAACTGCTTGTCCACACAAACCCATGCCTCAGTTCAATACTAGCTATGTTAAGTCTAAGAATAATACTTTTCAGCCTAGGGTGGAAATGAGGAGCACATCTCCAAGGTGTCATGTGGAGGTACTGCTTAGCAATTTTAGTCCATGAAGTGTTTTAAAATTAAGATTTGCCCCAAAACCTGGGTGACCCTTGAGGACCAGATCCTCAACTGACCTTGAGAAAACAAAAACCTTGGTTAATCTGGGCTGTGTGGTCTTAAACATCCAAAAGGAAAGTACGACCAGAAATAAATAAATAGTAAGTCCTGAGAAATTGTACTTCAGGAAGAAAAATTTGAGATCTTTGGACTGAAGGACAAAACCACACGATCATCTCAAAAGATGCAGAAAAAGCCTTTGACAAAATCCAGCATCCCTTCATGATTAAAGTACTAGAGGGAATTGGACTGGAAGGATCATTCCTCAACATAATCAAAGCCATATATAAGAGATCCACAGCCGGGGCTGGAGAGATGGCCTAGCGGTTAAGAGCACCGACTGCTCTTGCAGAAGACCCGGGTTCGATCTCCAGCACCCACATGGCGGCCGAGGACCATCTGGAACTCCAATTCCAGGAGAACTCCAGTTCCAGGGGAATCCCACACCCTCTTCTGACCTCCGCGTGCATTGCACGACACGGGCGCACAAACCTGCATGCAGACAGTACATTCATACACATACGAAAAAAAAAAAAAAAAAAGATCCACAGCCAGCATCATCCTAAATGGAGAAAAGTTAGAAAGATTCCCCATAAAGGTAGGAACCCAACAAGGCTGCCCCTTGTCACCACTCCTCTTCAATATAGTACTTGAAACACTGGCTAGGGCAATAAGGCAAGAAAAGGAAATTAAAGGAATACTAATTGGAAAAGAGGAAGTAAAACTATCCCTTTTGGCAGACAATATGATAGTTTAC
>VZQC01012801.1:291308-304870 GCA_009823505.1 Rhizomys pruinosus
TCATCTCTCTCTCTCTCTCTCTCTCTCTCTCTCTCTCTCTCTCTCTCTCTCTCACACACACACACACACACACACACACACACACACACAATCTGGAGGTGAAAATCCCACACTTAAACTAGCATTTACAGCCTTACCTTCTGCTGCCAAGATAAGGCAGTCTCCCAGTCTTTATCTTTCCAATAGGAAATTTGCTACCATAGAGTTATTTCTAAGACTTTCTGGCAAGTAATCTATAGGCAAGACAATGCTTGTACCCCATACATGAACACAGAGACTTTAATTATATAGGGATCTTAGATTTCATTTTTCTTACATCTTTGAGCTTAGAACACGAACACACACACACACACACACACACACACACACACACACCTGGATTAAGATTTTTTTCCTTTAGAAGAGTACTGATTTTCATCAGAGACTTCTCCTCAAACGCTCCCAAAGAACCACATGTCCTTTTGGTAGAGATAGAAAACTTTCTGGCCAGCTGAAGCTGAGGCTATCATCATGACTTACAAGAAACCATCATCAACTAAATTGCCTTCTACATAAAAGGAAAGGCTTTCAGTTTATAAACAAGGGCACACTTAAATGATTTTATCACACATTCAAACAAAATGCCAAAGTCTGCATCATGTTTAAGTGAAATAGACATTATCAATGTAATCACAAGACCTTGGATTCCTTAGAGGGGTTCAGGACTTTAGGGATTTGCTAAACTTTACTATCAGCAGAATTTCAGAAAGTGGGAGACAGAGAGATAGTAATAGATGTTCTCAACTTACTTGAGATGAGTTTAATACTCTAGATATGGACACAATGTCATAAATTTTGAATCATCATCTTTTTTTAGTGTGTGGCTTGGCTTTGAAATGGAAGGCAGAGATAACATACACTTTAAAAAGTGTTAGGTGCAGAATGTCTAAGCTGACTCTCCTTCAGTCCACCTTTACACCTCTCAGCCAGTGATCTGTTTTTCAACATTTTTATTGCAACCTGCAGCCAGATATATATTTCAAATTGTAACTAGTACAATGTCCCCAAGACGCAAATTTCAGAAAACATTATTTAACTGCACTAAAATGTAATGTAACTTGATAATCAATTTCATTTAAAAACACTGGGATATTCCATTAACTTGATATCATGACCTACTAATGAATCCTAATTGGAGATGTATGATAATGCAAATCTTGTTGAATTACAAATCAATGTCAAGCATTAAGTTCCTTCTTTATTTTTTAGTGGGAAAAATTTAGGTGAAATATAAAAGAGCACTTACAATTTGGCTCCATCGAGCAAACTCCCAAAGATCATCTCTCCACTGCCCTCCCTACGCCTTCACCCCAGCAGCTTAGAACCTCTCCTTGTTCTTTGTACACACCCTGCTTGCACACTACATCTCTTGTTCTCACTAGCCTGTTTGTCCTCTGCCCTCAGGGCTGGCTTGGGACTCTTCTACCACTAGTTCTCCATGGGAGGCACCAGGACTTGGATCACAGTGTGAAAGGGGTGGGCAGGGGAGTCATCTGTTTTACCTTTCCGTCACTTGTGGTCTGGGACAATGGCTGCAGTTGTATGCTTGGGACCACGGCTATGGCAGTGACCCATTTGCCAAGCTGCCATTCTCTCCAGGCTCTGGTCCAGTGTCACCTCTCCTGCTCCTTTAGTGCCCAGCTGTTGCTTGGTCCTGGGTGCTTAAGACTCTCCTAGCCAACCGTATCCCAGTAAGTAGACCCCATATTTGATCTCTTCGACTGTTCCGTAAACGCCTTTGTGACATGCACTGTTTCACCTTCTCAGCACTTCTCCATTGCAATCCTTGGATTCATCGTCCAAAGTCCACTAAAAGGTTACCTTGCCTCCAGTCGTTCCATGACCCTGCCTGATTGGACCTGCCTTAGTGTACCCATCTAGTAAAAAGGAAAAAAGTGCATTTTAGTGTTGCGGTTCCCAGAAGATTCAGTTCCTCCAAAGCCAGGTCCTTACTTCCCTTCTGTCCCTAGCACTTAGCACAGAGGCAGCAAGTAACCATGATCACAGAAAGAACCAACAAATGAATAAATGGTAACTGCAGCCAGTTATTGAATGACATCACAGTCACATGGCATTAGGTCACATTTCCTGACAAGTAGCCACGGAACCACTTCACCTCCATCCTGGTTCTGGGATGATCCAGCATGAATGCGGCTGCTGGGATCCAGCCAGAGACATGCTGATTACCGCAGGGTGAAGCAGACAGCTGCTCCCTAGCTCGTTCCCCACAATCTCACATCACCTGGCAGGGTGTTTTCTGCTTATTATGCTAATTCTATTTTACTTGAAAGATGTAATTATTGCTGCAACCCAAGGAAATAATTAATGGCCCATTTTAGTGGGCAAAATATCCATTAATCAAGCCAACAGACAAGAGACCTGCAAAGTTTCGGAAAAAAGGTCCTTATAGAGAAGGAAAAAAAAAAAACACCTAGAGATTTTTCCTTTCATAAATGTGGGTTAAATTTATTCAATTATAGCCTCTTGAAAGTTTACAGTTCAGATTTAGCCCCACGCCCTCAAAAGAAGACAAGATGTAAACATCTGGGCTTCAAGATGCATTTCAAAACAGGATTTTTATTTATTTATTTTTTTGACACAGGGTCTCCCTATAGGCCCAGCTGGCCTGGAACTCACTCTGTAGACCAGGCTGGGCTTGAACTCACAGAGATCCACCTGCCTCTGCCTACTGAGTACTGGGATTAAAGGCATGGACCACCACACCCAGCTTAAAGACAGTTCTTAGCCACCATGTGCGTACTGGGAATTGAACCTGGGTCCTCTGCAAAAGCAGTCAGCAGGCTTAATGGCTGAGCCATCTCTCCAGCCCCTGGATATTATTTTTAATTGTGTCAGGGGTGCGCATGTGTGTGGGGGCCAAAGGTCAATCTTAGGTATCATTCTTCAGGTGCCAAACATCTT
Organism: Rhizomys pruinosus; assembly: GCA_009823505.1. Lineage (NCBI taxonomy): Eukaryota > Metazoa > Chordata > Mammalia > Rodentia > Spalacidae > Rhizomys > Rhizomys pruinosus. The sequence goes on from VZQC01012801.1 coordinate 294,270, forward strand.
GTTTTTTTGAGACAGGGTCTCTCACTGGCCTGGAAGTCATTGACTAACCTATGATGCCTGCCTCTTCTCCCCAGCTCTGGGATTACGAGCACCCAGCACCATCTCCCACTTTGTTTACATGGACTATGGGGACAAAACTCAGGTCCTTGTACTTGCAGGGCAAACATTTTATCAAATGAGCTGTCCCTCCAGTCCTAAATAATAATTTTGTTGCACAAAACATGTAGTGATCATGAGACATTACTGATCTTACAGTCTTTCAAAATATTTTTAATTATTCTTATTTTGTGTATGTATATGGTTTGCATATATGTAAGTGCACTGGTATTGTACAATATCTATGGATGTCAGAAGAGGGTGCCAGATTCCCCTGGAACTGGAGTTATGGATGGTTGTTAGCTACCATGAAGGTGCTGGGAATTGAACCGGGTCCACTGTAAGAGCAGCTAGTGCTCTTAACCACTTAGCCATCTCTTTAGCCCTTCATAGTCTGTCTCTTTAAAATGCTTTACAGTCAAGGATTTCTGAAGGTCACAGGCATTAGCCTCTGCTTTCTTACTTTAAAGGCAGGTGGAAAAAGGGTCATGAAAACGGCTTGGTGGACGTTTATATCATCACTGTTCCTTATAAATACCTAGCTTTTAAACTGGAGGGTGAGAGGCTGTTTCTGTCACCTTGGCAATCAAAACCTGAGAAATATTCACCATCAAATCAACACTGTTACAGAGATAAACTCAAACCTACCCTTACTAATAAAAAGATATTTCAATCCTAAAGAGCATTGCCTTTAAAAAAAAAAAAAAGATAAACCCTCTGGGCTATCCTTCTGCAGTTCTTCTGGCCTATGCTTGCCACAGCCCCAACAGCCTGTTCCTCTCACCCCAATGGCCTGTCCCCCCACCCCTCTGGCCTGTCCCTCCACCCCTCTGGCCCATCCCCCACCCCTCTGGCATGCCCCTTCACAGCCCCTTTGGCCTGTCCCCCATCCCTCTGCTTAATGCCCGTTTATAATATTCACATTCCCAGATTTATGGGGACTGTATATTAGCTTGACATGGCTCCCTGCCACACTCTAGGGGATTTAAGGGACAGGAGATGGGTCACAGAAGGCAGTATACAATAACTGACACTCAAGTTTATTTTTTAAACTGAAAAAGTTTCCATGTTTTTATTTCATTTTAAATGCTAACAACCATATTCTAGCTTCTGCCTGCCCATAAAGCTGATCTACAGTCCAGAAAAAAAACATTTTTTTTGTTTTAAATACTGTTTACCATCCACATCATAACAGTCTAGATGCTGAAGCATTTTTCATTCAGAGTAATGATCTCCAGGAGTAAAAATAATATAATTATAACTGAACTACTTGGTCAGCTAAATCACAACCAGAAATGCACCCGCATGTATTTCATTCATCTGTCAAAAAATCTTCATTCTGGACCATCAGCCCAGCACTAAATTTTGATTTGTCATTGAAAACAGGTCACTTCTATTTCTGGCTTATGGCATAGTAACAGGGCATGGCAATTGGCAAAGACAGCTAATATTTCACATTAAATCTCCCCACCTGGCTTTAGGAGTCAAAGATGGAGAGACTCGTGGATAAGGAATTATTTGTTACCTAAATAAGCCTCTTTTCTTCTTAAAACAAACACTCCCCTCAAAAAAAACTCATAACCCCACAAAACAGGAAAAAAAAAAAACCCTCCAAGTCAAGGAATGCAAAGTTAGACCCAAAGTTCCTGGGAAGGAAATGTTGTTATTGGTAAGATGGCTCTTACGGGGTGTGGGTAGCATTCTTGAACCTCTTCTCAAAGTCCCTCAAGAGGGATGTGGGCTCCCCTTTTAGCTCTGTGGCCTGAAGGACCAACCTCAATGTGCATTTCCAGTGGACAACTATGGAGTTCAAGGGCTTACCAGCCACCTCAGTTATGACAGGTGAGACCCAGGCACAGAGGTGATGCCATGGACTGAAGCAAGCCGAATCTCCCCAAATCGCCCTAACTACTTGCTTTGGAATCACATGTTTAAACCAGGTTTTTATCTTCCTGCTAGTTTTTTCTTAAATAAAGCTTTGAGAAAAGCTTTGCAGATATGTCCTGTCCTTTATCTTGACCTAAGCCTGGTTAAAACGATCACCTAATGAGTCCCCTGTGTGTAAATGTCACAATCCACCAGGTCGCCCACTGGGCCAGTGTATCTCAACCCCAGGATTTTATAAACTTAATTGATCTGGGACAAAATAAACACCAAGTGAAGCACCTGTGTATATCTCCAGCATTTTAATTTGGAGCCAGGCCTGAGAGCGACTGTTGTAGAGTTCTCTGAGGACAGGCCCCATGGCTGCTAACTTTTTTTTTTGTCTCCCTATAGCCCCAGCTAGCCTGGAACTCACTCTATAGACCAGGCTGGCCTCCGCCTGCCTCTGCCTCCTACGTGCTGGGATTAAAGGTGTGCATCACCATGCCCAGATTAAAGACGGTTCTTGGCCACCATGTGGGTGCTGGGAATCGAACCCAGGTCCTCTGCAAGGGCAGTTGGCACTCTTAACCACTGAGCCATCTCTCCAGCCCTGGCTGCTAACTTTTGAACCAGCACCCAGCACAGAGCCCACTTGCCATACATAAATTGAATGAATCACATATGCCCTTAGATGACTGAAGAAGGAAGTGAGAGGGCAGACAGAAGGCCATCCAGGATGGGTTATGTGCTAGGAGAGCAGCAGAGAGCTTCTGGAGCCCCTGGCTTCAGGGCCGAGTCCGGCTGAGGGTGGCACTCCGGGGTTTCTGATGCACTGGTCTGTATCTGCATTTATAAAATCCCAGTGACACTGATCCTGCTGACCTCAGGGGCAGCTTGCAGAAGCACTGAACTGAAATGACCAAAGCACCCTGGTAATCCTGGATTAGGTGACGCGGTACCATGGGCTAAATGGGAGCTACTGGCTTCTCTGATGTGGTGCCCAAGAACAGTATCAGGAGTATCAAGGAGGGGCTGATGGCACAGGTCTTTAATCCTATCTGACATTGGGCCACAGAGACAAGGACTTAGGAGATCTCCCCACAGGACTCCGAGCTAGTCAGTAATCTTCAATTTTGATTGCTGTAGTATCCAAATTACTGGTTATGTGTCCCTTACGGTTGTCTGAGACTCAAGAAGTTTGCAAGAATAGACTGCGATCAATATTTTATTTTATATTTTATTTTATTTTATTTTATTTTATTTTATTTTATTTTATATTTTATTTTTGGTCTTTTCGAGACAAGGTCTCCCTGTAGCCCCAGCTGTCCTGGAACTCACTCTGTAGACCAGGTTGGCCTTGAACTCACAAAGATCCGCCTGTCTCTGCCTCCCAAGTGCTAGGATTAAAGGCGTGCGCCACCACGCCCGGCGATCAATATTTTAATAAAAATTGCAGCCTATTTTCCTAGAAATGGGCCCAAGATCAATTTTTTTCAGAAAGCAACTAGTGGTCGACATAGGCTAGAGATCAACCCACTGTGCTTGTTAACTCAACTCAAGCACTAGATCCTACAGCTTAAAAATACAGTGGTTTAAAGTCCAAGGTCCTGACAGCCATACAAATAGATGCTATACAAAAACTTAACATACACATGTTCTTCAGCTACTGTTAGTTAAGACAAACAACAGGGAAGCCAGGCATGGTGGTGCATACCTTTAATCCTAGGCAGAGACAGAGGGATCTCTGTGAGATCAAGGCCAGCCTGGTCTCTATATAGTGAGTTCCAGGCCAGATGGGGCTACAGTGAGACCATATCTCAACATCCCCCACCCAGTCCAAAGAAAACAGGGAAGGGATAAGCAAAGGGCCAAGAGCAGCAACAGCTTTTCTCAAAAGGCATTGTTGCTGCATCCCAGATCTCCAAGCCCACAAGCCACTGCCCAGTGAGTCATAGGCGAGATGAGGGTGGCCCAGGCAGCACTTCTCTGTCTAGTACCACAGCATTCCATCTCTGTGGAATCCAGGCAGCAGTGATAAATCTGCATGTCAGAAAACTCAATACTTCTGGACTGTACGATGGCTACTCTTTGAGCACTTTCTGGAGGCAGAAGAAAATGAAACTGGCCTCTACTGTTCCTAGGAGGAGAGTACACAGGGATGGTAGGTGGTCCTCAGGACACTGACAGACCTCACCTGGGCACAGCTCCTCAGCCATTCCATCCCAGACCTCTCACAAACACACATGTGTGTGTGCACGTGTGTGTGGGGGGAGGCATTGCAACCTACACCTTTACAAGTCTCACATTTAAGATTCTGAGAGTTACTAACAGAACTTCAGAGTTCTCAGAACATTTTTGAAACCATGTGGGAAAGAGAATATTATTTCACTTTTAAAATTAAGGAACTGAAAAGAAATAGCCAAGAAGCCCATGAAGAAGTAATGGTTAAAATGTAATAGGGACCGGGAACAGAAAAAAGGACATTAGGTCAAAACTGAGGAAATCCAAATTAAGACCAAACTCCAGTGAGGAGCGTATTAATATACTAATGCACTCAAGATGTTAACAATAGGGAAAGCTGGGTTTGGGAATATTAAAAAAATTGTAATAGCTCTGTAATTTTTTTCTGTAAACTTAAAACTAACAAAAAGGCTGTTTAGAAAATTAGGGAACATGCTCAGGGACAATAAAAGATGGCAACACAGATACATTACTTTCTGTATATCTAAAGTACTTTAGAAATGTTTGTAATTTGAAATATTTTAGAATTTGAAGCTATAAAAATTATACCCCACTCCCATGCAAATTTAAAAAAAAATCATTTTCCTAGAAAAGGAGGGGATTTGTGTGGAGAAAACACTCATACAAGGCCTGAAATCCACCTCGCCCATCTGTTGCTATGGATCTTTTCAATGGGGGTTCTCCTGATTGGAAACTGTGAAGGAGATGAACCCAGCCACCTTGCCTCCGGGAGGCCAGGCCAGCTTCCCCCTGACATACACTGAAGTCTCTATATTTCATGGTTTCTACATTTGTTCCCATGGGGCCTGCATCCCAGCAAGACCTCCTCCAATGGTGACTAAAAGCCAAGGGGGCACTGCCCTCACACACTAATAGCATCTGAATGAAGACAACAGAAGTCTCCCAGCTCCACACTCATGAACTGCAAGGAGAAAAGGGACCTCAGGCTTCAGGCCGAGCCACTTGACCACCTACCTCCATCTGTTCTTTGCTGCAGACTGGATGGCCTCAGGTAAACTCCACTCCTCAGTAAGGGAGTGGTGATAAACACCTGTAATTTGAGCCTTTTCTGAGACTGGAAGACCGGGGTTCAAGACCAGTCTTAGCTAGCTAGAGGAGATGCTGTCTCAAGCAAAGGAGCAACCCATCTTACCCCTCATCTGCCCTAGCAGCCTCTGGGTGAGCAATGCTTCAGAGGCCAGTAGGGGTTTCTTGTTATGTCATGTCATTTACTTACTGCTTTCTTATATTTCACAACTTTCCAAGGAGTTAAAGACGGGCAGGAGCCTGGGGATTTGGGGCAATGAGGGCTAAGAGGCTTGGGCAATCCATAAAGAGAATTAAAATCCCTGGAACAGTAGAGCATTCATGGCTGGCTATTATTTTGCTCTAGTGTTTCAATGCCAATACAGGAAATGTGTGTGGAAACCAGCCCTCCTGCCTCACCATACCCTTACCTTGGCACTCACTTGGACCAAAGCACTGAGGATGAGAGGAGCTAACAGACATAGTTTTCAAGTTCAACAAGCAAATCCCAAAGCTCAGTGGGTTGCTTTCTAGACCAAACAGAAATCCCACATACCTGCTTGATGCTCATGCCCTTGACTATGTCTTCTATTGCTCTCACTCCACCTTCAATGAATCTACCCTTTCCTGACAACCCCATTAAAGCCCTACATGCAGCCCCCAGGGCTCCACTTCTTTCTGCACCATTCATTGTTTCATTCAACCAAAGTTCACCAAACACTTACTGTGCACCAGATATTCTTCCAAGATCTAGAAATACAAGTGAATCAAAAGGACAGCATTTGTCAAGGGGCTTACATTCTGGGCACCAGGAGGTCAATAGGGACATAAATATATCCTATTATTATTGTAGTATGTCTGGTGATACCCTCTAGGAAGAAAAAGAGACATGGGAAGGGAACATGGAGGGAAGAGTCTGGTTTTCTCATGGAAATAGTAGTTTCTACTAACTCACTTGATGTTCTCATGTTGCTGCTTCAGCTAGATACTCTGTCCTCAAAAGACAGGGGCTGGCCATCTTAAGGCTCTTTATAGGCTTCTGCACACAGTAGACTATCAACCAGTTCTTCTGCAAGAAAGAACTGATGTAATTATTGCAGTTGATTCACATTTAGAACCTTAGACTTTTGGGTACAAAGGAAATCAGAATATAGATTAGTCTGCATGGAGCTGTGCCTGCTGAGCTGTTCGTTCTGCACCAGTCTATCCCAAAGCTGTATTCTGGGCACTGGGGATGGCACTGACAAGATGCTGTGAAGCTGTCAGCAGGGAGGCTTGGATACTGCCCAAGTGTGTCCCAAAGGGTTCCTCATGCACTGGGTGCCCGATCCTTGACATGGCAATGCTGGGAGGTGTGTGGTGGCTCATAAGAGGCAAAGCCTAGTGGAAGTTCCTTCAGTCATCCTGGGTGCTCTCTTTCCAAAGGATTAAGAACATTCTTCTAGGACTGAGAGCCAGTTCTCCAGAGATGGAGCTGGCATAGGAATGAGTTGATGCTGAATGATTATCTCTTCCTTCTCCACAGACTCAGGCACACCCCATTCATCTTCAACGTGTTACCAGAACTCAGCTGGTACAGGCACCATGCACTTGAGGATCCAAAACTGTGTTCAAAAACTTTTTTCTTCATAAAGTTAGCCATCCTCCGAGAAGTCTTTATAGTAACAGGAAGCCAGCTAATACCGCTGGTGAAACCCTGCCCTCCTGTCACAGGCATTTTGGTAAAAAGATCATCAACAGATGTTACCACTTCCTTGAAGGAAACAAGCAGAGATGAAAAGGAGACTGGGACAGAGCTTGGGAGGAGGAGGCTGGCTGGGAAAGCGAGGTGGGGGCAGGGTATACTGCAGCAAGCACAGGGTTCTGTCTGTCACAGGGGGCAGCAGGGCAAAGCCTAGAGGGGGAAATGGGCTCAGGGAGCAGCGAGGGAGCTGGTCCTCACAGGCCATGGTGGCCACTGCTGGGAGTGGGTGGGGCTTTACTCTAGGAGCAATGAGAAGCCACAGGCATTTCTAAGTGGGAGAGACCATGAGATTTACATTCAAGATCACCCAAACAAGACAGCTTGAGCCAGTGGCCACACGCCGCGGTGGCCTGGTACCCTAGCACCATGATTAATGGTACCCATTTCACTCTCCAAAGTGTTACAGATTAAAAACATATTCACCTTCCACACAACCCATTATTATAACTATTAGGATTCAGGGTTCTATAACAACCCATGGTCTCAGTCAAGCTACCATCCATACACAGCAGAGGCTGGAGTCAATCTATCCTACAGGGCAAAATGGAGCCTGTCCTGTGTCTTAATTACAGTAAAGTTCTAGTATGGAAGAGAAAATTCAGTAAACTTCTCTCTCTCCATGATGTTGGCAGTTTTTACCAAGGTAGAACCTGAATGTGCTCATGTCCAAATGGAGCCTGTCCTCCCTTGATAGGGATGAAAAGGGCCAGTCATGGCTGGTGGTACTGAGATACTGAGAGTCTTGTTTTCGCAGAAGGTTGCCAGGGTTCTCCTGGCAGAGCTCCAGGTTACATAACCCGTTTCCCTAACCTCTACTCTGGGACTTGTTTTTCAGCTGTGCAGTAATCCTTGCGGCTCCTCTGCTGCCGCTCGCCAAGCTCCTCACAGACAGTACTTCTAAAGTTATATTCCAGAAGCCTCTGCTGTGTTCCCTACCAAATCTTTCCAGAAGCCCCAGTCTTCTCTCTGCTTCTAAGCCAGGCACTGGGAAAATGGCAAACAGATCTGAGAAAGCAGGCTCCACCTCCAGTGCTGCTTCTGCCTGTCCTCTGGGTCAGACCACCTAAAGAGAGGACTGCCACAACCTCACCAGGGCCTGGTCCATAGCAAGAAGGACTACCACAACCTTACAGGGCCTGGTCCACAGCAGGAAGGACTACCACAACCTCACCAGGGCCTGGTCCACAGCAGGAAGGACTACCACAACCTCACCAGGGCCTGGTCCATAGCAGGAAGGACTACCACAACCTTACCAGGGCCTGGTCCACAGCAGGAAGGATTACCACAACCTCACCAGGGCCTGGTCCACAGCAGGAAGGATTACCACAACCTTACCAGGGCCTGGTCCACAGCAGAAAGGACTACCACAACCTCACCAGGGCCTGGTCCATAGCAGGAAGGACTACCACAACCTTACAGGGCCTGGTCCACAGCAAGAAGGACTACCACAACCTTACAGGGCCTGGTCCACAGCAACCTCTGTCTTGGATTAGGCATCCTCTTCATATTCCATTTTAGGATTACAGAATGTCAGGGGAGAAGCGACCTTAGCAACACCCCTCATTCAGTAGATTCACAGAAGGCTGTTCTAATGAGTTGAATTGGCCCATCTAGTGAACTGCCAGCAGAGCCCTTCTGAGCCTGCAGCCCCTCCACCCATGCCAAGCAATGACCTGCCCTCCCACCTGTACGCACCCTAACACCCACCTGTACGCACATTTCTTTTCCAAGCTCCTCTTCAACTGCATTTAGTTTCTTGTGGGCAGAGAACAGGTTTAATAAGTTGCAGTGTTATTCACAACATGGTACCTCCCATATATCCAGAGCTGTGAGGAGATGTTTGTTGAACAAATGCTGGATCAGACTATGTCTTGTTTGACGGTTAGAGACACAGTTTTACTCTGTAGTGATGGCTGGTCTGGAACTTGCTATGTAACCCAGGTTGGTCCTGAAATTGCAGCAATCTTCCTGTCTCCTCTGCCTCCTGAGTGCTGGGATTACAGACAAGAGCTCAGCTCTGGGGGGAGTCTTAAAGCTCCCCCCCATGGTTTGTTTTATGATAGTGGACACCTGAACAAAAGTAACATAGCCGACAGTAAGGCACAGGCTCTGGAGGAAAACAGACTCGGTCCAAAACTGCGACTTTACTAAACTGTGGGAAGATATTTCATCCATCTCCACTGGAAGAGTGGTTCTAACCCACCTACCTCTGTCCTGGGCATGTATTGTATACACTGCCCACGAAGCCTCAAGGAGATGTGGCCGCGACTACTCCCCCACTGCTCAGCTCAGTTTCAGATTGCTTTTCTTAAGGGTTAAGCTTTTAAGAAGAATAAAGATGAGGGAGAAGCTGGGGGTCAGGGGGAGCCCTAGTTACTATTACCAGATACCATTTTTTCCCATCCTGAGTGATCAAAACCCTATTTAGATAAAACTATGCTATAACTCATATCCTTTTGTGAAATTTTAAAGTAGAACACTGACATAATACCAACATGGGGGAATTCCTGATAGTGTAGAACTAAGAAAAGTGCTCTAGAGAGCTACAAGCCAGTGCAAAAGTGTGCAGGGAAATGTGGCCCAAGGCTGCAGCAGGAAGAAACAGGCAGGCTGATCTGGGTCCTCTTCAGGGTTTAGAAACCAGGGAGATGCAATTTTAATTTGGATGTTCAGGACTGATACCATACTGACATCTTGTGGTCACAGGTGGCATGACACTTGGGCAGCCCCAAAGCAGACAGTGACACAAGAGTATTTCTACCATTTCTTAACCTTACAGCATTTAAAAAACTCCAAATGTCATCTAAACCATAAGCTCATTTTTCTCACCATGAAATCAGAGGTGAGAGAAGCTGGCTTCAGCCTGATGGCGACACTGGTGTTCAGAGTCCGACTGCTTCTCTCTGGGACCTCTAAGTCCCACTGTGCCCAAGTTGGAATTCTTGGCTCAACGTTTTTCATCTGGAACCTGAGACTTTGGGTAGGAGAGTTGCTAAATGTACTGGTTGTTTTAAACATGAAATGAAAACTGCAGCTGGAGCTCTCAAATACCAATCAAACCTCTCCCCTCATGAATTCTAAGGGAGGTTAGGAGGAAATAGAAAAATAACTTGGGTTTTTGGAATTTCAAAATTAAATTTCTCTGTATAACCATAGCCTGGGGCTACACAGTGATGGAAGCAGGCCATCCCTCTTCTATCCCGCAGAATCCCAGATGGCATCACGTGCCCACTGCATTCAAAGCACGTGGGCAGTCCTGGAGCAGCCCTGAGAGCTTGGGCCAGCAGGGGGACAGAGCTCTGTTACCACCAAGCAAAAAGGTGGAAAGGGGTTGACAGGCCTGGGAAGGAGGCCTGGGAAGGAGTCCTGGGAAGGAGGGAGCCCTGGGAAGGAGGGAATCCTGGGAAGGAGGGAATCCTGGGAAGGAGGGAGGCCTGGGAAGGAGGCCTAGGAAGGTGGCCTGGGAAGGAGGGAGGCCTGGGAAGGAGGCCTGGGAAGGAGGGAGGCCTGGGAAGGAGGCCTGGGAAGGAGGCCTAGGAAGGAGGGAATTCTGGGAAGGAAGGAGTTCTGGGAAGGAAGGAGTCCTGGGAAGGAGGGAGGCCTGGGAAGGAGGCCTGGGAAGGAGGCC